>JAPMOB010243427.1:0-13783 GCA_029875015.1 Lepomis gibbosus | reverse complement strand
TGCTTAGTAGTATTAGCAGACTCCATGTCGTAAGTTGCAGTGTCGTCGCTGCTGAGTGCAAAGTAGACACAGCGAGAGGCCTGGGAGCGCACATGCTGGTGTCAGTCACTGGATTTCGCAGAAAATCCGACCCGCAGCCTTCGAATAGGAATTGGAATTACCTGCCTTCAGAGTTAATAGCCAAACCCGACAAGTGGATCATTTTGATGTCAGATTACAACCCCTTTACACACAGGCAATAAAAAAAGGATTCATTTTAGTAGTAAAAACTACATATAGCCCCTTTAACGCTACAAAGCTAACATAGCTAATGCTACTTGACTTGACTTAAAAAACAAATCAATCTTGTTTCACAGAGAAACTGAATGCTGGTCTCTGAGATGAAAAGGCAGCTAAGCTGCTTGCCTGCCACCCAACCCACCACCACCGGAATATAACTTTATGGCTATTTGTAATACGTAACCATATTTTTCACATGTTTGCGTTGTACCGCCATTAGAAGTTGCTGCCGCAATAAACGTAAACAGGTCTACAAACAATCTACATGGTTGTTGAGGACAGGCTCAACCAACTAGTTAAAAGTGTCTTGATAACCAATTATTTTTAAGTTAATTATAAAGCAAAAACACCAAGCCATTCCTGTATCCAGCTTCGCAAATGTTAGGGATTCGCTGTTTCTCTGTTTTATATCATAAGGGATCCAGGCAAAGAAGCTTCTTTCTTTCTTCTTTTTCTCCGCTAATAGTGTTTGAGCAGCAAAAACTGCTGGACGAAAAGTCACCAAAATTGGTAGGTGGGTTGCAAATTCACTGACCTAAGTCAAAAAAATTTCATCACTTTAATCTCTTGAGTGGTTCTCCTCTGAAAATGTCAGTGTTGCATTTTTCATGACTTCCTTGGATCCTGTTCATTGCCTCTTGCGGCTATATTTATTTATTGAATTCCTTTGAGTTTTAAGCCTCAGGCATTGTGATGGGCATTTTTTACTATTTATTGACAATTATAGATTAAACAAATAATCAGTTCATCTAAAAAGTAATCAACAGATTAACAGATAATTAACAGACATCCCCATCGCAATTTTTGATTCACGGATAAAGAGACACCTGAGGATAGTTTTAATAGAGTTAATCTATTTGCACATATTAACTTTGTCCCCTAATGAGCAATTTAGATTAAATTAATTGGTTTCACTCCAGAATTGCGCTCTTTAAAGTTCTTGTGTCAGCATTCGTATGCTGGGCTTGAATAAAAAATATGGTACTTTCACAGATGCTTTTCAATTTAAAAAATTTCAAAAATGTTGCTTTTTTTCCCCTCATAGCCACACACTCAATGGACTTTCAAAGCCGATTGGAACTCTAACTTACATGCATGACCCCACTTATGTTCAATCACTCACCTGCCCTATTGATCTCGATAATCTCCTCCTGTGCCAGTGGGCAATCTCCTGTTCCCATCATGCTGCCAGATCCCACCATGCCAGGCCCGAGAACATTACCCATCAGCCTGTGCGGTGAGGCAGTTGCCATGGCCAGGGCATCTGGCTTGCAGTAATTGGGGCTGCCTGGCTGTGGTGCTCGGGGGATGTGCTTGTTCCTCTTCTTGGGTAATTTCTGTTTGGCCATGGCAAGGGAGTAGTACATGCCGAAGTTGTTGACGATGACGGGCACAGGCATGGCGATGGTCAGCACACCAGCCAAGGCGCAGAGAGCACCCACCAACATTCCTGACCATGTCTCAGGGTACATATCTCCATAGCCCAGTGTGGTCATGGTCACCACAGCCCACCAGAAGCCAATGGGGATGTTCTTGAAGTTGGTGTGGGCCGCAGCCGTTGGATCGTCTGGGTCTGCACCGATACGTTCGGCGTAGTAGATCATGGTCGCAAAGATGAGGACGCCCAGCGCCAGGAAGATGATGAGCAACAGGAACTCGTTGGTGCTCGCCCGCAGAGTGTGGCCCAGGACCCGTAAACCGACAAAGTGGCGGGTCAGCTTGAATATACGCAAGATACGGACAAAGCGCACCACACGCAGAAAGCTCAGCACATCTTTGGCTGTTTTGGAGGATAGACCGCTCAGCGCTACCTCCAGGTAAAAGGGCACGATGGCCACAAAGTCTATGATGTTCAGGGTACTGCGGAAGAACTCTGCCTTGTCAGGGCAGAAGATGACGCGCAGCATCACCTCAATGGTAAACCAAATGACGCAGACACCCTCCACATATGTCAGCCAGCCATCTGTGACTACCTCATACACTATCTGCAGGGCAGAAGAAAAAAATAAAGGGTTAATTTATCAAGCCTTTACTCATTCATTTATTCATTCATTACAAAACACGTGCCCAGAGACACAATACCTCTTTCCTCCAGGGCATATTGTTCCACTATCTAATGTCATATGCATTTTTGCTTTATATTCTTTTCTCACTTTCTGTCAGAAGTAATTCCTCTTGAACTATATATGAGTGTATAGAAACTCTGGCCAATAAAAATACAGAACTCACGTGTGTGATCCTAACAAATGTCTAGCAAACCCTTCCTTAACAAATAATCTTCACCACCACTTCTGTATTTTTGTTATCTGTTTCTCACAAATCTCCCAATTTCTGTGGAAGAGCAATACACAGGAGTGTCCTTTCATTAACTTAATAAACAATTCACTAAAACTTCATTGTACCTCCTCATGTGTTATATTCCCAACGGTGACATTCTCCGTCTTGTTATAGATAGTGTTGAAAGCTTCGTGGGTCTCCAGGCAGAAGGTAGAGATTGAGAGTAGAATGAAGAAGAGCGAGCCAAACGCCACATACTGCGGAGAGAAAAACAACATCATCTCCTTTTACTCAAGCAACACTACAGGAAACTGCACACAAACATTTGGCCAGTTTCAGCTATTCTGGCTAGTGTAAGCCTTTGTCATTAGTATTTATGTTTTCATGTGATTTTTGGTGGTGGAGGAGGGGTTTTGGCCATTGCAGTATATGGAAAACAGTGGTTATGCCAACAGGCTGCAGATAGAGGGCACTAATAACTGAGGAGAGTGGAAGAATGGTGTTAATTCACTGCAAATGTTCTGACTGCTGAAATCCCATCAATATCAGCACTGTCAGAGAGATAGAGGGAGAGAGTAAAAGTAAGAGGTATACATGGTACACATGGTGTGTGTGTGTGTGTGTGTGTGTGTGTGTGTGTGTGTGTGTGTTTGAAGAGAGAACGAAAAAAATGTGTTACTGAGCACCATTATGAAGGCACATATCAACTTCAAAAAATTATATCAATATAAGCAAATTTAATTGATGTATGTATATGTAGGTTGAACAGTCTTTTTTCTATCAGCATAGGATAAATTGTCTATGCTGATACCACCTATACACACACTCCATGTATATTTTATGTAGCGTATTGTTATTCATTTTCTCTAATGCGCATGTGTAAAGGGAGATTTCCTTTTTCTCTGCAGCATCGCATCTTTCTCTCTCTTACAGTCTCCTCCCACCCCCTTCCTATGCCTCTCTCTCCCTGTGCGTGTGAGCTGCCTGGATGTGTTGGGGTGCTCCCAGTGTGTGTGCAATAGCAATTGTCTACGCTAGATGGCAATGTTCTGAGCCAGTATTTTACAGTGGGTTTACCAGAGATTGACATAAACAGATGTAAATACAACTTTCATACCAATTTTGCTGCGACACAGTTAAATTTCAGGCATCGGATATTTGGGTTAAAAGGGTCAGTTCACCCAAATTACTTACTTTCACTCCCTGGGTGGTATCTAGTGTTGGAGATATCCTTCACATACTTAGAGGTGAATGGAATTTTGATGAAGTCACATTTATAAAATTGAAGAGCAACATGTCTGTCCACAAACAGTGTCCTAATAAGACATCACTGTGGACATTTCTGTGGAACTTCTGAGACAGACATTTCAAAACCCGGATAAATAATACCAGAACTATCTTTAAAGACAGATACTACTAGAAGTAACTGAAAATGTGTTTTGGTAATATGAATAGACCCTTCAAATTATGTTTCTTTAGGGTTGGTTTCATTTAGTTTTGTCTTTACAAATCTACAGCTTTTATACATATGTTAATTTGTGGTATGTTTACTGTATAGAAACACATATTTGCAGTGAGATCAGGATTACAGGGCACATTATATTTTCTCCTCACGCTTACAGGAAGTAGAGGTGCAAAGGTGGACACAAAAAGATTTTCTCTCAATCTGTTACATCCCTACCCTCCCATTCACTTTCACCCATGGGATCTTCTTTTTTTTGATTGCAGCGGTGTTTTTGCTTCACTAGCATTAGGTTGTTCTTCAAGTCAATATTCCCTCTAAGGGCTTCAATCAGTCACATTTAGACTTAAGATGTAATAACAGTAGCACCCTATTGAGATCCTTAGGCTAAGATCTCTCCAGTCCCATTGGAATCTTCTGAGAATTACTGAGCACCTTCATTGGCTGGATGCAATAACTTCCTGGAGTCTTGTCATAACTGTGTAAGAGCACAAACTCTCATTATAATACAAATCATAATCAGCTTTATTTATTTAGCAATATTTGTACATAAGATCCAACTCAGAGTGAACTGCATTAACAAACATTTTAAAATACATGACAACCTATGGCAGCAGCTAGGTAGCAGAGGAAGAGACAGTCAAGTTTTCATAGCAGGAAAAGCATGTGTGCCTAAAAACATTAGTGATGACTCTCTTCCATGATTAATATCGTAGTACACCTCGGTTACAGTACAGTTCATGGCTCCAATCCAAACCAAGCAACCCACATAATTTAGAACCAGTCAAACCATGTCAAAACTATTTCCTGATAAACCACTCAGTGATGAAGACAGACAGCCAAAGTCTTCCTGTAACCCTAAGGGAGAACATCAAGTCCCACAGCTTATTATCATGGTCTAATTTAACACTGCTATCTAGAGCTGCCCTGAATACACACACACACACACACACACACACACACACACACACACACTTACAATTGCCTTGGCGAACTCCTTCTTTAACTGAATGCTGCACCTTTTTAAAAGATCTCAGTCAGTATCAAAATGATTATACTTTGAATACACACTCGATCTTGCTGTAATATCACACAGCCTCTGAGTTATTTTATTTTTTTATTTTGATATTTTTATTACTGATGCGGGGGACATGCTAAATATACAGTATTGTGCAAATGTTTTAGGCAGGTGTGGAAAAATGTAATAATGCTTTCAACATGTTAATGATACAATACATGTATACATGTTAATGATTATATTTATCAATCAAATATAAAATCAAATCAAACAGCGTCAATTCTTCTAAATAAAGGAACTCGGCAGGTAGGTTGGCCCAAACATCTTGGAGAACTCCCCACAGTCCTCAGTTGCATCTTTCTCTTTATGTAATCCCAGACAGACTTGATTATGTTGAGATCAGGGCTCTGACTCCCTTCAAGGACTCCTTTTTTTCTTTAAGCAGAAGATAGTTATTAGACTTTTCGCTGTATGTTTGGGCTTGTTACCATACTGCAGAATTTGGGGCCAATCGGATGCTTCCCTGATGGTATTACATGATAACTTGAGGAGACTATTTCAAATTGAGGAGACTATTCATTCTGACAAAATCCCCAACTCCATTTGCATGCTTCACTCCTGCCTGCAGACACTCATTCTTGTACCTCTCTCCAGCCCTTCCGCGAACAACCTGCCTTCTGCTATAGCCAAATGTAGGTAGGTAGGTACATTTATTGTCACAATATGACAGGTTATATAATTAAATTGAGCTTTGTAGCTCCCTTCTGCTACACAGCAGACAATATACATTAATACAGAAGCAATTATATACATGATAAACAGAAGTAAACGATATTCAGCGATCACTGGAACAGTCTGATAGCTTGGGGAAAAAGCTGCTCTGCAGTCTGGTGGTGTGGCAGCAGAAACTTCTATATCTCTTTCCAGAAGGTAGCAGGGTGAACAGGCTGTGGCTGGCTGGGTACTGTCCTGTAGTATCCTTTGGGCTCTGTAGGCCCCTCACCTCACCGATATCACTGATGCTCTGGAGATGGGTACCAATGATCTTCTGAGCAGTTTTAATCACCCGCTGCAGAGCCCTCCAGTCCTGGACAGTGCACATCCCATGTTAGTGATGTTTCCAGTCAGGAGGCTTTCTATTGCTCCTCTGTAAAAGCTGACAAGAACTTGTCGTGGGAATTTAGCCTTCTTTAGCTTCCTCAAGAAATACAGTCGTTTGAGCTTTCTTCACCAGCGAGATGTGATATGACCATGTCAGGTTCTCTGTGATGCTGATTCCCAGGAACCTGAAACTGTTCACCTGCTCCACTTCAGCTCCACTGATGGAGACACTGAGTGTGTCTCTTTATCTCCTTTTTCATGAAATTAATGATCAGCTCCTTGATTTTGCTGACGTTGAGTAGTAGCTCGTTCTACAAGATTATCAATTTCCTCCCGATTAAGTCTCATCGTTGTTTGAAATCTGGCTGATGATGGTGGTGTCGTCTGCAAACTTCACAACAGAGTTCTCTCCATGTTGTGGGTGTACAGCATGAACAGTAACAGCCTGGGAGGCTCCGGGTTGAGAACTAGAGTGGAGGAGGTAAGTCACCAATCCGAACTCACTGGGGTCTAATATCCAGTTCCAGAGTGTTGTATTTCAACCCAGAGTGCTGAGTTTGCTGATCAGTTTCATGGAGAGATTGTGTTGAATGCTGAGCTGAAATCCACAAAAAAACATTCTGATGTAGGTGTTGTTTTTATCAAGGTGTGTGAGTGCTGAGTGGAGGGCTGTGGAGTGAAAGCAAACTGGTAAGGGTCCAGTCTGGCCATCTTATCTTAAAGAGGTCATAGTACCTTACTACCCCAATGCGCTCCCAGAATGCAGGGTTACTTCATCTCCTCAGTTCCCCGCAGAATTATTAAGTTGTGTTGTAGGTAACTCTACAACCTGCCTCCTGTACTTTGTGTCAGTTTTGACCCTGTTTTCCCTGTGCCCTGTTTAGTGTCCTTGGAGACCCTGCTCTGTCCTGGAGTCGCTCTGCCTCGAGGAACGCCTGCCTGGAGATCTCCCCACCGCTGAAGCTCTTCCCAGTCAGCCCTTTTACCCATCCTGCCTGGTTTTGCTCTTACCTACCCCGCCACACCAGAGGAACCTAACCCCCTGCATCTAACCAATCCACCTTATCTTGTGTTCAATAAACTGAGTAAATACCCTTCTGAAGTGAGTTCTTGTCTACATTTGGGTTCGAGCCACAAAATCCCTGACAGTATACTCAGTATACTTTAGCTGGAGTAGTGGCGATTGAATACTGACGACATATTTCTGTGATTTTTACATAGTTTAAATTTGCTCGCGGCCCCATGGGGCTTTATAGAACCATGATAGAGAGGTGAATTTGTGCATTATACTTTGTCATTTTTAAAGCAAACCCGGCAGCCTTCCATGTTTCAGAACTGCGCTGTTTTTTAATTGCCCACTAGAAGACTGCAGAGCCGTACCAGCAGAGCTGGGAACCCTACTGTATTCGTTCTTGTTTTTATTATTATTCTTCCGTACATAAAAGTGATAACTGCGGCCTAGACCATAAGAGAGAGAGACGCGAAACTCATGGGTACAGAGCTCCAAGAGTAACTCAGGCGCAAAACTCCGCACACTTCGACTTCTAGGTGGTGCTATAAGCAAGATAATTGCATTTGGGCTTGGAACTGTATACAAAGGCACATATCAAAAACCTTATATCAATATGTTCGGGGGAATCGTACTGAATCTCCTGATATAGGCCACGGCCATTTCCGGCTAAACTTTTTTTCACCAAAACTGAAAAACCTATTTTAATTAACTCCTCCAAAGCAGCAAGTTCGATCAGCACCAAACATGGCACACACCATCTCTGGACCAATCTGATAAAAAGCTTGTAGAGGAAATTTTGATCCAAGTAAAAATGTCCCAATTATAAGCTAACAAATAATTGCGAAAAAAGCTAAAAACAGGAAGTGATATCATATCTTAGGTTTTGGAATGGCCGATTGACACCAAACTTGGAGCACTAATGTGGCATGCCCCCCTGAGGGCCTGTGCAAAATCTGGCGAAATCTGGCATCAATCAGCCTCTAGGTAGCGCTTCTAATCGTATACCAAATAACACTCCCATAGACATGCATTCAATTTACATCTCCGTAACTGCAAATCTCTTTCATTTCAAACTCTGGTCGTTTATTCTCCACGGGTCCCCGAAGCCACGGCGGGTGCCCGTGTTGACTCACGCAGACCCAGGGGGTGCGGACCTCACTTACAACCGCTTGAAGTTCTAGTTATTATCGGGTTTTTTAAAATTACCATTACGATAATACCGGAGGTTTTTACTATTTGTAGTAGCTTGCTTCTTATTTCATCGTTTTAATTATACTTCATTCTCCACCTTATTTAATCTGCCTCCTTCATTTCTCTTCACACTCACAGACCTAATGTACCTCTGCTGCAAACATGTCAGTGTGCCTGCTTCTTTCCGTCTCTCTCCCTGTATATCTGCTCCGGTAACTTTCTCCATCAGTAGTATACGTGGTATACAGTCGCCGAAAAAAAGCAGAACTTGTCTTCTGGACTTTTCCACCTGTGATTCCGTTCACAGCAGCTGCACATGTTGAGGAGGCCTGTTGATGACGTAGCTACCAATGTGGTAGCCAACAAATAACACCTCACTGATGTGTTCACTGTCACTTTACCTGGTTTACCCTAATAAAATATCTGCCATGTCAAGACTTGTAACATAACAGCTCTGTGTTTCTCTGAAATGTGATGTGGCGCTATAAAAATAAAATTGAATTGAAGAAAATGCACCAATAAAATTTTTTTATTCTAATTTTACAGAGTGAAATAGACATGTGTATCTCAATGAGGATCCTCTATCGCAAAGCCAGATTAGTGACCATCCAGCTGTCTTTTAGGTTACTTCAGGTTTTCCCGAAGCTTGTTAATTTTTAACTGGGGTAAATCACTATGGTAACATTTGCTACATGGCTAACCAGAACAGTGAGCTTGATTTTATAGATTTTACACAGAATTTTTACTTATTAACTTAATAATTTAGACTCCAGAATACAATTTCTTCTATTTTATCATTTATATTCAAATAACATGTTCTAAATATAACAACTGCATCTAAAACTTGCACAGATTTTACACCATGATAACTATAACCATAGCTACTATATAATAATAGTCTTCTTGATGGACTGTATACTTCATATAGGCTCTTTTCCTGATATCTTCCTATTCCTTCCTAATTACAACTGAATGATTTAAAAAAAGGCTTAAAACAAACAAAAATATAAAAATAAAAAAGGCCACAATGAATAAAGCACTCTTCACATTTACGCTCTACTTGTTATTTAACCTACATGACACAAGCAATGTTCATCCTGATCTTTCTTTTGTTCCCTCTCTCTACTTTCCTTCATACCTCCCTGCTTTATCTTTTCCATCACATTCCCACACTCCTGCCAGTCATACACAGTGACCTAAATCTCTTTTCTTACCTTTTCCCATGGACAATCTGTTCGCTTTCTTTAGCTTTCTCTTTTTATCTTCATTACTGACTATCTTTTCTTCCTTCTGTCTCTGCTATTTTCTGCTCTATTTCTGTCCCTCATTTCATACCTCTCTCCTTCATTTGTGTTCTTCCCTTTCCGTCAACTCTTGTTATCATTGTTTTTGTACCTTCTCAATAATTTCTTCCTGTCTTTTCTTTCTTTATGTATGTCACATGAAAGGTGTCGATAGTAGTGACAAACCCAGACAATTATTACCCAACAGCTTTTTGTTTGGTTTTGAATTTCACAACCACCAGCTTCATAAGGCACCTATTTAATCAAAAAAGCTGCTTTGCACCAAAAAACAGAAAGACAAATTTAGCAAAATACCTGGTGAACACAGTGGAATATTAAACATATCTTGCTGTAAAGAGGCACATATTTCACACAACTGATAGACAAAGTTAGCAACCAGCTGATAAATAAGGTAATGGATGTTAGTAGAAAGCTAAGCTAAGAAAATTGACTTTGATTCGACAGGCGGACAGAAACTAATGGGAAAATAATGTTGCTTTGTGTCCAATAGTTGTTTAAATGGGCACCTGCTAACCTGATAGCTACAACAACTGCACATAATAAAATGGCAGGGGTGTGTGTCGGTCAGCTTTTCTGCCTCCTAGTGGCCAAAAGTCAATTAATACAGCTACAACACTAAAATGTTTTTCTTAATGTAACTACCAAAAATGCAAGCTTGTTAAAAGCATTGAAGTGGTCTTACACAGGTTTGCATGTGTTAGCATATCAAATAGAGCAACTCAGAAAATATTCATAACCTAAGAACTTATAATAATTTCAATACTGACAGAGAGAATGGGAGGGATGGAAGGGCAAAGGATGACTCTTCCTAACAGGTTGATCAGACCCATCTCAGACGCTGACAAAAAAGCTTCAAGGTCTTGATAATGGCTGCTCCTTTTCATTTTCTGTACCACTACTACTTCTACTGTTTGTACAGTACTTCTGTGTGGACATTGTGGTGCCTACTTCTGCCCCCTTCCCCTCCTCCGTCCTTCACCCACAACTGGCAGAGGCAGGATGGCTGCCCACCCTGAGTCATGGTTAAACTCAAGGTTTCTACCTCCTTAAAGGGAGTTTTTCCTTGCCTGTGTGAAACGTGCAATGAGTTAACTTTGTTATGAATTGGCGCTATATAAATAAAATAAAGTGAATTGAATTGAATATTGTGAGGCATGACGTCGCTTTGGCAAGGCATTATTTGCCATGAAACAGGAAGCTGTTTTTGAGGGAATAAGGATGCTTGGAAACTCACGAACTTGGCACACCAATCAACAAACCAACCCCTGCAATATGTTCCGATATGGAATAATAAATGACATTCCACCTAAATAGGTGGAATGTCATTTATTATTCCAATCCTAACTGTATAACCTTAATTCATAGACACAAGCACCCAGTTAGGCCACAGTTGTTGGTTAGATACTGCAGCCAAAATATTTTACAGTCTGATACTTTATAAATTACACCGCATTTTCTATCCTGTAACAGCAATGCTGCATTTTCTCTCCTGTAACAGCAATCTCCTGTAACACCAGTGTCCTCTTCCACTGCAGAAAAGACACACAACACACACAAACACACAGAGACACACACTGTGTCCCTTGTAAAGGTGACTTCACTACAAATAGTCCGTCTGAAGATTTGCATACTGTTTACTCGCCAGAAGGAGGATACAGCAGTATCTTGGCTGTGATCCCTATACACACACACACACACACACACACATACAGGGAGTGAGAGATGAAAGACATCCCACTTTGGGTTTCCCACTCTCTGTCTCCTTTTCCACTTTGTCCACCCTTTTTCCACACATTCACTTACTTATCCATTTTTCTTTATCTAGTCACCGCATGTTTGCTTTCAACCTCACTGCACATTATAGATGTCTGTATCCCTGAACCTGTTTACTATCTCCTTTCTGTATCTCACCATGCTGCTGACAGATGGCAACATGCGTGTGGGGTCAATGATTAGCTTCCCTCAAGGCCTTTACAAAATATATAAAAATAACAGTGGGGTGGTGGTGGGGTGTCGAAACATTTACATATCCTTCTTACCCGAAATATTACAATATATTTCCCATATTCATGCCTGGAAGAGTATTGTAATATATTTTCAGACACCCCTAAAATTGTACCATTTCTTAACCTTGACATTAGTTAAACATCTCAGTGATCGAACCACCACTTAACACAAATGGTGGCATATCTCTGCCAAATCTTGCAAGAGTATCTCAGATTCACATGAGAGGTTACTTTCAACGCCACTAACAATAAATTAATTGACCAAGAAGTGAAGTAACATGATTGTAACGTGAAGCTAGCTTGCTAACTAGCTTACCGAGACGAGTCTTTATCATCCACAGACCCACAATGTTACGTGCCTCCTCTTGAGTGATGAGTGAAATGCTCCCACATGTTTGAGGTTGTGAAGGTGTCACTGCAGCGCTGATGTTGTGTTATTTTAGTAACTTTACTGTTCACATCACTTTATTTCATTACGCTGACGGTGTCGCTACGGCCAGATGACGCAATGAACTAATCAATTATTAAATTTGTTGACAATGATTTAATTAACTGATTTTTGTCAACTATGTCGATCAGTTATTGCACCTCTACCACACAGTAGCACTAAAAACACAACATCAGCGTCACCACTGATATGTTTCACGGACATCTTTACAAACTATTAGGGATGTCCAGATCCGATCACGAGATTGGAAATCGGGCCTGATCACGTTGTTTCAGACTCGATCGGAATCGGACGTTACCTCCCAATCAGGACTAGGATATATAAATGTATATATATGTATACATAGATGTGCTTTGCAAACACTGTGGCACTTTTATTTGTTTGCATGCCTGCCGGCAGTTAAGTTGAGGTTTTTCGCTGTTCTTTATTCAATTTTTATATTATTAAGTATTATAGACGTATCGGATTGGGACTCGGTATCGGTAGATACTAAAATTAAATGACTCGGACTCGGACTAGAGGGCAAAAACACCTGATAGGGACTTCCCTACAAACTATATTATTTTTTTATTATTATTTATATTATTCAAGGTACACATACCCTGGGGCTAAGTCCCCCCTGCGATGGTGAATTTTGTTAGCGCCAAACTACTTGGGTTGATGATAGCTCTGGTTGTTAACTTTCAGTACATGCAATACAACCTTCACAAGTAAAAAGACAATACTTTATCAATACATCTGTTCAATAACCATAAACATGTACAAAGGGTTATTTTAATCCGCTCTGTCCACAGTCTTCAGGGATTACTCATAGCGATTACTTTAAGCAGAAAGTTTCCATGAAACAGACAACGCAGTGCTTTTTCCCTGAACCGGAAACAGTAGCACCGAAAAGTGTGTTTATGCCCTCACCCCGTCATGCAGGACATGGACTGGCTCCAGCTCTCAGTGAGTGAAAACGGCAACGGGACCAGGACTGAACACAGCCTCCAAGACCGACAGAGGCCAGTTTGACCACTGGTTTTCTTACTGGGCTTGGCTCTTGTCACCCTGGGGCTGAGTAAGCTCATAGAATCGCTGGCAGCATGGCTAACCGACTGAACTGACCAGCCACAGATACAGGTAGAAAGGCTACAGTTAGCGGTTTAGCAATAAGTAAAGCTATCCATTAAGAAGCTTTGTTTAAATCATCTCACTGGAGTGGTACTGGTTTCCCTGTTGGTCTTAGAGGCTGTGTTCGGTCCTGTACATGCTGTGCTCCGGTTCAGGCTGCGCACAAGTACAGCAAGTGCAGAATGAGTCATCAACATTTTAAAATACTTTTACAAATTACAAACTTAAATATTAGGGATGTCCCGATCAGGTTTTTTTGCCCTCGAGTCCGAGTCAGAGTCATTTGATTTTGAGTATCTACCGATACCGAGTCCCGATCCGATACTTCTATAATACTTAAAAAACAGATCCAGGATGTTCCTTATTTGTTATTTAATTCACCTTATTTTAAGATTCAACAACTCTGTTAACAAACAGAGCACATCTGTGAGGTCGCTTGAACAATCAAGTAATAAATAACATAAATTCTTTACTTTTGGACTTTAGTGCAATAGTAAATAAAAATATGAGAATATATATACATTTATATCCGAGTCCTGATCGGGAGGTAACGTCCGATTCCGATCGAGTCT
>JAPMOB010243423.1:0-32560 GCA_029875015.1 Lepomis gibbosus | reverse complement strand
ACAGTTTGTGAAGTCCTCCATGTGTCTACGTACTACACACTCAGTCGTCCCAGTGTTGTGGAATGACTGCTCCACTGGGAACCCCAATTTAAGAGACGGTGAAACAACTGAGGAGCAGGAAACCACTAACAGAAAAATTCAATGTCAACCCTGCACAGAGTTTTAATTGCACAAAATAATAATTTATTAAATGCCTCTATCTTCTTAGGCTCCTTCACCCTCGTCAACTAGCCGTCCCACCTCTCCATGTGCCACACATGTAATGGATTCTCTTTGATATGGCTGAACTCGAGTTGCACTAACCCGAATGTGATCAGGTATCCACTCTGAACCTCAGACTGCCTGCATTTGAAGGCTGTCTAATGTCGTGGGTGGTGGCAAATGCAGAATTTCTCACTTCCTGGGAATTGGTTTACAACTACAGATTTCTTTAAAAAAACAGAAAAGCTCACACAGTCAGCATTGCACCAGGAGAACAGCCTCTATCAGAAGGTACACAGAGCCAGAAAAGACTTTTCATTTGGTTTTGTTTGCTGTTTGTGTTGATGGCCACAGAGGAAGTCTATTCTCAGCAAAGCAAACTGTATCATTTCTGTGAACAGACAGAACTGTGGACTCTGCTGTGTCCGTCATGGGAAATGTGTCTTTTAAACCTAGACTCCAAAGACAACATTAACTAGAAGATTATTGTGTTTTATTAGAAGATGTAACAAAACAAACAATAAAAACTGTACTATAAACAAAGGGGACATTACAGCCTGTATTTGAGATTCACAGATTTTATGTGGTATAACGTTTATAGTTTCAAAAGTTAATGGCCATGTTTACAGGGTCCCCTCCTCTCTCCTCACTCATTCATGCAACCACAGACTTAAAAACACTGTGATATTATACAAATACACAAAAGTGACTGCGCTGTCACTACATGCAACTACTGTACATCTTCTCTCTGGCAGCAGGTCTCATGCAAAATGAGAATTTGTATTTTTAGGCATGGCAATTAATTTCCAGGCTGCACCTATCGTTATGAAGCTAAATTTTAATTACTCATTTCAGGGCAGTTATGGTTGGAGCCCTAGCACACTAAAGATAATTTGCCTTTTCGGGGGGAGGGAGGTTTACAGCAGCTACAGAGGCAAGTGCAGGCGATTTTTGTGACAATCAGACCATAATTATGTGTGGGGACGCAGCCAAGCGCAACATGGCCCGATATCATTAACTTGCAGCCCACCTCAGATTGAAAGGGGCTGGGGGGTTGTCATTATTTTCTATTATTCTGAGAGGAACACAAATCCAAATGAGCACAGATAAAAAAAAACCACGTATCTAAGCTTGATGCCACAGGCTTAGCCAGCTGTTTGACATTCAGCAGTTAAACCTTAGTGTAGTGAAAAGAGTGGGGTCACAGGGATAATATTGCTTGAAGAACAACGTGAAATTTCATTAGGTCTGCTAATGCCTCCCTGACATTAGTGATAAATCCTCAGCTGCTAGCTAATGGGTGCTAAGGAAGCGGATATCTACGGCCTGCGGTAACTGTACCATGTCCGATGGCAGGTAGTCGGGGGATTTGGCTTGAATTCAGAGCTGTGTGCAACAGAAACATGTTGCTGCACACAGTATGTGACTGCGACAGCTCCACCACATCAGGAAACAAGATACTGAAGCAATGGGACAATCTTAAGGCTCCGTTCCTACACAGTGCACTATGTTATTACTACACTGCATGCTAAGCAGTGTAAAATACATTTACATATCCAGACTGAGCAAGAAAAAACATTTTTAATATCCTACAAAGTGATGTCTACATTTAATTGCACTGCATGTTTCAGGAGGGGCTATGTTGTACAGTATTCATGACAGACATTTTGGAAGTATGGATGAATATTTCATGGCCTGATGGACTGGGATCCAGCCTAAAATGCAGTTGGCAGTGGATACCATTCATACTATCACGTTCATACCAATGCTTTGATACGTCTCCTCCCCTTGAAATGTCAATGTGAAGTGATCTGAGATTTCGTCGATGTTTCCTGAAAAGGAAAACTTAGAAATCGAAACGGGGAGGCAGAGTGATTGTCTTACCAATAAGTGCTGATACATATTTTAGTCTAATACATGTTTCAGACATCAAGGGCAGTGGCAGTCATGCTGTAAGGTGGCGGGGAGTGTCTAAAGTCACTCTTACAGTTCGAGCTCCCGGTGGACTTTTCCTTACACTGGACTGGTCATCTGTGCAACAGAGGGCGAGTATCCAATGGACAGGCGGGGCTCGCGTCCTCCAGCACCCCGCCGAGCTGCTGCTGTGGTAACACCAATCTGCAGGGGTGGGGGCTGGGTATCTGATATCACTGACATGTATCATTAAAAGTGTCTGAATCTGTGTGTTAGTTGGCCCTCACGGTTGTACCTTGCTTTGTCATCTCTCTGAAGCATTTCCTCCCTTTCTGCTCTTTACTCCACTTCACAAACTGGAGCTGCTGAGGAGCTAAAAAGCCGCCAGAATGCAGACTACAGCTGAATGAAGGAGAACACACGGAGAGGGATGGGAATTATTGGCTTAATTAGACCTACAGGGAGTCCAGATTGAATGATTTGCCAGAGTGAGGATACTAATGCACAGGTGTGACGAAGCCAGCATATACGCACCTAAATACCTTTATATGGTGTCTGCTGTATGGGTTCACACAGCTCCTGTCTTCCATGTACGCAGGGCACAAGAGAATATTGTTATTCTTTTTGTAAAATTAATGGAGCATTAGTTTGTCAATGGGAAAATAAATTGAATGGTTGAATACTGACCCATGTTGGGCTTGGGCCTGAAGTAAAAACAGCATTATGAACAAGCAACCAACTGAAAATTTAGGATTATTACTTTTCTCAAAATATTAATGCCTGTCAAATTTTAGCTGATAGATAGGGGATTTAAATGTATCTTTGTTAGTATCTTGTTTTATATAAATCATATAATCACTTTATTTAATGCATTTCACTATCCTGATCATTATAATTTATTTATATTATTTTATGTGGGAAGAAGGGGAGTGAGGCAAGTTGAACTTGAGAGGGTCCTGATGAGTGGGAGATACTAAATATAATTTCCACAAACTTTATCCTGTTAAATGACATTTTCAATAAAGATAATATGGGATACTACCCCCTGACTTTATTATTATTTATTATCTTTTTTTTGTGTGTGTATTTGTCATAACCTGAATGTTTTGAAATTTACAATTTGTTTATCTTGTATATCTGTTTGTTCTCTTACTGTATGTAAAACAGCTAGCGAGAAAACAGCTAAATATGGCTTTATTTTCTACGTGACATATCTACTTTACAGTTATGTACCTTTCATTGTGCCATGTTTTTTCAAAAAAAATATATACAAAAATAAAGATAATATGGGAAAATTGTAAAAGGGCATACATTTCAGAATAAACACTGTAAAAATACTCAGTATTTCCATGCAAAAATAGTTTTGATGTAAATATTTTTTTGTGGCAGTGCAGTTTGTACCATAAACCGGGACGGTAAAATAGGGATTAACACTTGTATGACAGTTTTGCTGAAAGCCAAACAATTGCAATGCTTACCCTGCTATAACTGACTATATTTGATATGACAAAAAATTGGACTATTCATGTCTAAAAGTATTTGACACTGAAATGATAAAAGGTGAGGCGATAGTTCTGCAGATGAGGACATCTCCAGCAGCAAGGTGAATTTAGAGACTCTCTTTTAACTATAAACATCCAAATTGATGGTGCTTTTGTTGTACCTCCGTGTCTTTGAGCAGGACAATAAAGCTCTTCCAGCTTCAGGCCTGCTGTTCTAAAGTCGACCTTGAAATTTGACCTTATGTGGTTGGAAGCAAATAGAAGGTTTTCCCCACAGAGATCAATTAAGTGTTGCATTGTTAATGAAATGAAATGTTGCCTGTTTTCACTGCGGGTATATTAACCTGTAGTGGATAAATTAAACTTGTGTAAAGGAAGTCAGCATGGTGAAAGGCCAATTAAATGGTTGGAACGGCAATAAGCAAACACATGATGTGAGACTGTGTGCAGCTTTGACTTTAGATTAATTAATTCTTTATAATAACACACAGTATAATTATTATAATAACTAACACACTGGATTAACTGGTATTCAATAACTTGTTTAATTGTATTTATTAAAACATTATATATACATTATATTTACCTTTGCTTTATCTTGCCTTCATTTTAGTTGAAAAGTGAGCAGTGCAATTACAGTCTCTCTTTCTTTAGCCTATTATAAATTAAAAAACATCTTGTAAAACATACAGTATATAATAAACCAAATACAAGAAAAATATGTGATTATTAAAGGGATAAAAAATAGCAGCTGGCACACAAAACATTAGCCAGAAGAGGCCAGTGCTCCAAAGATGAATAATTTCCTATAGTTCTCAAACAAATATCTACTTTCATTTCACGCGATGGGTGAGGGGATGTGTTTTTCACTTGTTGCTTTTTTTGTTACAGCAGATAGATCCACAACAACAAACAGTGTTGATAATGTGGAGATAGTATTGTTGACCTTTCTGGTCATCAAAAACTAATAGTTTTATTTGGGCATCCGTAAATCTTTGATCCAGGAAACCTCCACACCATCTTCGTCTTCCTAACTAGATGCTTTCTGAAAGACAAATATTTTTTGAAACTTCTTTGATGGAGATGGCAGCTTGGATTCCTTAATAAGGAGATTTTGCTCTGAGTGCAGCAGATCCCTTTGAATTGAGCAATTGTATATCATGTTTCACCACCACAATATATTAACTGGATAACAACTGCTGCCACTTGAATGCAGGTTATTTTCCAGCTCATTCATATCGATAACATCAAACAAATAGTAGATTTTAAGGAGATACAGAATCACACCCCTATCAGTGCATTCAATAAAAGCTTTTTGGTATGGCTTGTGCGCATCAAGGAAAATGATACTGTATATGCACTTAATACACTTTGTTACATGGTAAGTATCATTTTAACACATGCAGGCACATCACACACCTTTTTTATTTGACGTACCCATATCAGATGAGCTCCCTTCAATCATATTCCAAATATGTTCTTATGAATGTATTATAGATTGGGTACTAATCAACATATTTCAAATAAGATTGTTGAATATTTCTTTCATTTAATGGAATTGTCAGTGCTGAGTTCTGGAGTGGCAGAAGCTGGACCTTTCAACCATTTATCCATTACTTACTAATTTCTTACTATTTTTTTCAACTGTTTATTGATTACTTTTAGCAAGCTGTTTCAACTGTTTATTGGTTTCTTTTAGATGACTATATTAACTGTTTGGTCTGTTTATTGATTAGGCTATTTTTAGCTAACTGTTTGTTTTAACTGTTTAGCTAACAATTTAAACGTTTATTAGTTACTCTTAGCTGTCTATTTCAACTGTTTCAACTGTTTATCAATTAGCTAACTATTACTGTTTCATTAGTTTAAACTATTTCATATTTTATTCCATATTTCAACCCTTTAATGACTACTTAATATAGCTATTTCAACTGCTTTATTACTTTTAGTTAACTATTGTATTTAGCCATTTCTCATAGCTAACTGTTTCAAAACGGTTTAATTTCTATAACTATTTATCTATTTATCTGAGTGTCTATGTGTTACAACTGAAATATGTGGACATATTTTAAATCAAACCATAATTTGATTTTTTTTAGTTGAGTTTAGTTGAATCAAGCTTTGCAGCTTACCTGCTTAGCTGTAGTTGTTACTAGTTATTAGCATTACCAGGCTATTTTTCACACACACACACACACACACACACACACACACAAATTCTGACCCCACCAAAGTGTAGCTTAGAGTGCAGAAGCAAACATTGTATTTGAGAATTAAAGAGGCGAGGCCACATCAGTCTGCAAAATATGTATATTGTTGCTATTGGACATTGGTGTCCGATTTCCAAATTGTACTACTTCCTGTCTCCTTTGAGAGGAAGGTGTTGGGTCAGATCTTATTTTAGAACAATAAATTTAGGCCCCTAGCTGCTGGGGGAAGTACTGTCATGGCAAGATTGATTTTATCGCGTCAGCCCTGAAGTGTGTTAGTGCAAGTGTGTGGGGGAACAAAGGGTGGTGTGGGGTCTCTCAGCCTCTACCGGGATTTGAAATGGCTCTTACCATCTGCTGAAAACAGTCAATACATCCCTTAGCATCATGTTGGCCCTCCCCATATTCTTCTCTGATTGACTGGAAAGGTCACAGGCGGCATCAAGAATAAGCAGCCAATCAACATGCATGCCTTTACAGAATGCCAATATCTCCTCAACTCTTTTAAACAGTCATCATGCTGACATTAGCTTTCACTTGCTTGAATAAATCGTGAAAAACTGCGCTTTTTAGAAAGAAAACTAACCAAAGACTGACTCGTATGTTGAGCAACCTATAGTGTATGTATTGAGCAATATAACAAAATATAAGCACATAAATAAACTATAAGTACTTTTGTTTCAGTATAGCGAAGACATCAAAACACTGAGTTTGAAAATGCGTTCTGACACATTATATGTGAATTAATAAATTATGAGAGATATGAGGTCTGTGCTTTCAGCAGCAGTATCTGCTTCAAACCTCAGATCTATGTTTTCACTGGATATCTCACGTTATAGAAATAAACTGTGAATTCTGTATGTGACTGACTATTTTTGCTCTTGTATAGCTCAGAATTCATGGAAGAAGAATTTGACACTGAGGTCAGTATTGATTGCGGACATCAATGTTACTGATTCTCAATGTAAACATTCAGTGGCTTAGAGTAGTGGTCCTCAAAGTGCGGTCTGGTGACCCCCAGGGGTCCTTGAGGGGTTTCCATGGGGTCCCTATTTTCATTATAAACCCATCCATAAGTAACACAAAGACAGAATGTGTATTTTGGTTATAGGTTCCATAAACTTTCTGTAATAAAACATCTAAAGACAAAAATGCCATCAGATTGGATCCCTCATCTGATATCATTATCAAACCCTTATTAAATGGGTGGTCTGTGGTTTAATTTCATCAATTTGAGGGTCCTTGATCACGTGAAAATGTTTGAGAACCACTGGCTTAGAAATTCATGTGAGAGCAGCTCATTATTGAAAAGTACCTTGTGACAAAGTCATTGAAATACAGATTGTTTTATTATCCAATATGGCAACTAAGCTCTGCCCTGTCTGGAAATTTAAAAATTCATCAGATGTGATTGTATTAAAACAAAAGTAAACAAAACCTAATAAGCAAAGTAGACTGTTTACCAAATATTGCACACCTGAATTTGCCAAAGGGCAGCATAACTTAAAGGTTACATTAAAAAAAAAACTTTTTGTGTTTGAAATGAAGTAATGAACACTTAGTGCGTAGTAATGTATGTCTACTAGTGTATAGCACATAAGTAACATGCTGTATATACATACAAGGCCTCTGCCAATTATAGTTTTGGAAATTGTCAGAAAGTAGATGCCCAAAAGCAACAAAGCAAGATCAATTCTGCATGACAAGGTGCATGGATGATGCCAGAAGTCTGGGGCTCATCTTGTTCAGCCGAGCGTGAAGGGTGCAAGTATTAATAAACCACCAGAAACAGAGTGAGAAAAGCAGGCTGATAGAATGCAAGGAATGATTTATAAGAGGGAATAGTTGGTAATGGTTTGGGGGTAAACAATAGTGTCCCTCTGGCCTGGTCTGCATTTCATACAACTGTGATGAAGCTGTCATAAGCATGCACCACTCTGGTAATAAAATCCTCTGGGGGACGCTTAGTTTTAATTTGGATGTCACAAGAAAATGATTGACTTTTATTGTTTGTTTAAGAGAGTACGTGTGTGAGGGCGGGTGTGAGCTCATGTATATCTATACCTGTCTGTCTATCCATTTATATTTTCAGGTGCAAATGAATATTTGATTTGCTTGAGAGAAAGCATTCACCTCCAAACTGTCAATCACTCAAAAATTAGGAAAACAGTCTTGCTTTTAGTCTGATGAACTGACAATTCATTTTGTGTTCAAGCATGTAATGTGCACCTGAGTTTCTTCTTTTTTGTCCTCTTCATTTTCCTTTTCTTCTTCTCTTGTTTCTCAAAAGGCAATGAGTAGGCATGAAAAAAACTTAACGCATCACCATTAACCCTTGTGTTTTCTTGAGATTGGTTTTATTTCCTAAGTATTCTGGGCCCCACAGACCTGACTACTGTATATGAAAAAAACATGGAGAAAGCTTTTCCTCTGACCCTTTTAAAGCTCAGTATGTAGAAGTGGTAACTCTTCCCTTTGCCACAAACCTTGCCAGCCATTTAATGAAGTTGACAATATACATCTTAGCATAAAGTATTGCTTTTTCCGCCAAAACAAGAAAATATTTAATGTTTTATTTGTTATATGGTATATGCATGGCCAAATATATATTCCTTTAATATGCCAAACATTGCATACAGACATGTATGTATGAAATGTACAGTATTATCCAACACAGTGATGCCACCTATGGGTTAGTTCGACCAAAGAAAGCTCTAACTCCCTGTCTGAACTCGTGAAAGACTTCTTTGGCATGTGTGAGGGGTAGTTGCATAAAAAGTGCAGTCATCCACATTCACAGACATACATCAATGTTAAGAATGTTTTCTGAGCTGTTAAAGAGGGCCTGGGGTCTCAAGGACCCCAAATTGAAATTGTGCCGCTTTCATTTACATGTACATTATATTTAGTGGAAAAAGTGCTATGTAAAATCTGGAAATACAGTGAGGGAACACTGTTTTGAAAACTAGCCCCTCCCTTGTGAGTTAACCCTGTCTGTTAATGCTGTGTAAGACACGTCAACAACATTTCACTTTTCCTTCTGACAGCAACTAACACACAGCAAGTGCATTCAGCATCTTTGTGTTCATTATTTTACCTATGTCCTGCTTAAATGCTTGCATAAAGTATTGTGTTGCTTGCAGCTGTGTTTTGTTTCAAGTTGACAAGCCCAGAGGCTGCAGAGAGTCCTCAGAAACAGCAGTGATGAAATTGTGTTTCTCCGTCTATTCATGTAACAGCCAGATGTCAAAGACAAGAAAAAAATTGACGAGAGGGGTTAAATTCATACAGAGTAAAAAAAATATTGCATAGACGCAGAACAGCTCAACAAGAGTCTTCTTTAATACACAAGCAAGTTTCAAAGTGATAAATAGATTTGACCTAAAGTGTATTATTATCAGAGGAGCTTCATATCCTCTTCAACAGTTGCAAGTCATTTCTGTCTCTCAAATTAAAACAAATGGTCTTTGATACAAGAATTTAGTACTCCAAACTCTAAACTGAAGTCACCAATTGTTGGAGGAGAGTCACGGTGAGAGCAACAGAAATGTAATCATGTGTAGACTGTGTCCTGGAAGACAAACACAAAAAACGGAGACAGGGCTTCTTCATAGAGCCTTTAATGTTGTTATTAAAGCTTCCCTGGAAGGCGTAAATATCGACCTGAGTGTGGACTCCTTCACAGATCAGTGCACTTTTCTGTCCCGCCCCGCCAGTGCCATCAAATCAATCAACCTTTCTAATTAACTGCATCCAAATAAGGAATCATCTTCTGTGCCTCCAAAAAGACCTCTTTTCCACATCACCTCTTGCACACACAGGATGTTCTGCATGCCCTGAGCTTGGTGCTATTTCTGCCTGCACCCTGTGTCTAACCTCACACTCACCGTCCTCACTAGGTGCTTAATCCCTCCCTTTGAACATTTTTCAAAGAGATCCAAACAACACATTTGACCTGTAGCATTTAATTTTAATTGAAAAAGTGCAGATTGCTGGCGATTCTGTTGGTTTCTGCCTCCTTATATTGAAGCGGAATTATCAATTTGACATCATTGATTTAGTATCATGGAGTAGAGTGACAGATAAACACATTTTAAGGATACAGAATGTCTGTGAGCTACAGTGGTTTTATGACAAAGAATCTCTTTGAGGGTTGATGAAACAGGAAGCTCTGTAAGGAACAGCTGCTCAACACTACAAACCAGTCCTTGCCTGCCAACACTCTCTCTCTATCTCTCTCTCTCTTCTCAATTTTTAAAAATTCTCTCTCTCTCGCCCCTCCTTGATTATGGCGACGCTGGGGAGTGGCGCTCCTCTCAGCGAGGACTGGGGCTCCTGGAGGGGCTCCAGATGTGCTCCTCTAGAGCTGTGGACCGCAGCATCTCTGGCGTTTCTCCATGCATCCAGCTCTTGTTCACTTCATTTACAATCAGTCCACATTTCAAACTCAATCTGAAAATCAGCCTCTCTTTTGTTTTTTTCCTCCTCTTTCTCTGTCTCTGTCTCTCTCTCTGGGTTGTAGCATTAATTGAAAATGCAAACTGTAATCAGATCAGCTGAATAAAGATGAGTGGCTTAAAGATGGGAGATATGAGTGACAATTCACATGGCTCTGCATGAGAAATAAAGAGGCTGGCTGAGATAATGGGGATGTGGGTTTGATCAGTGTATGAGTTGCTAATGGTCTGTTTTGGCAGGCAGTTTGGCTGGTCGCTCTTACCCTCTTAAACTGGCAGCGATTATCTAAAATTATTTTACTCTGAAATGCATCTTTAGAAAAAAATATATAGTTACAAATGAACATAATTGTAACTGTATTAGACCTTTCTAAAAATGAAACTGAGTGCACATTTTTGTAAATGGTTCAACAAACAGCTGATTTTTGGACTAGCAAAAAATGTCAAAAATGTCAAAAGTAAGTCAGCAGTTATGACGATTGCTTGCTGCCCCCGGTATCGGGGGCGTCAGTGTTCAACATTTAGCAATGATCAACAGTCGAAAATAATCATAAAATAACAACACCAAATCCTCACATCATCATAATCTGCAACCAGAGAATATTTGGCAATCGTGCTTGAAACTGATTGAAACTAAAAGATTAATTGAGTATTAAAATAGTTCAACTGATCAGCTAATCGATTAATTGACTACTAGTTTCAGCTCTAAACTGTAATATATTTCTGAATTGTAATCCCTTGTATTACTTGTAATTGAAAATAGTAATCTCTCACATGTTACTGTTAACACTAACACTATCAGTCCATTTACATCAGGAGTCTATGGGCAGAACATTTCTGGAATGACAAAGGAGTAGATCAGATGATAAGAATAATAACTGGACTAAATTCACATGCTGGAAAATGTTTCTCATTTTTTTTGTACTGGTAAATACATACCACACAAGTGTTATGATCCCAGTCCAGAGTCCTTAAAATGGTTTGTGACAATAGTTTTGTCTCACGCTTTCTCCTTGTTGTTACCATTCAGACTGTTACTGTGCTAAATTATCCTCACCTGCCAAAATTTCAATGGGGATTAATGGAAATAGTGCATGGTGCCAGCCAAATAGACTCACTGGGCTGGTACCCAAAAGGTTTGAGTTCCATTACCTGAGGCAATATTTTTTAAGGCAAGCTGCAAATGTTACAAGAGCATGAGAACAAGGTTGATAAAAAAACACATTGTAACAGTTAATGTGTTTAACCTGCGCTAACTCTCTGGGCTTAAGAGAAAAAGCTGCTTTAACACTGTAAGGAATTTTACTACATAAAAATAACAAAAAAACGACACCATCACCTGGGATTTTATTGTAAGATGCTTTAATTGGCTTGTTGATAATTTAAGACTTTATTTAATTAATGCTGGAGTCAGGGCAGATGTTGATGAATAAAATTCCTACAGGGAGGACTCCAGTTTCAAGTACAATATCTTAGAGCACAGGCGTTAATTAAAAACATCAGGATCCAGGAGTCACCGATAACGTTATCTTATTTTTGGCTGCTTTGTAGCTCGTGGATGTCCATTAAAAGCTTCTCAGAGGCTACACGTTTTACATTATGATTTACATTGATTGTCCTTTATTGACACAAGACTGATGATATGTTGGTTATACTGCACAGCAAAACAGAATGATGATACCAAATGCTTATTTTAACTTGAGATAGGCTTTTACTGATAATATTTAATGATTATTTTTAAACCAAAGAGCCTGCACAGAGGCAGCCACAGTTCTGTTTTACTGTGACAGTATGTCATATTGCTTTTATGTTCTCTGCTTTAACTGTATATGTTTAGGTTTTGTCAACAGCAGTAGAATTAATACATATAAAATTTCTTGATGATTTAACACATTTCAGATTGGCAACAAGACATTTATTATTTCCCCCTTTCTTGTAAGCTAGATACAATTTAACAGTGAACAGATGCATTATTCATTCTTAAAGCCATGTGCCCTGTGTGGATCATGCCTTGCGGGGGAAGACTGTTTATTTTTTATTGAAATAATCTCTCAGTAGGAGAAAAGTTGCCCATGTGAGAAATCAGATTTTCTGGCAATGCACCAGAGTGCAGAGGAGGAGCGCAGAGGAAGAGAGGTGGAGGAGAGAGGAAACTGTATGAACAAGAGTTTCTTTTTTTCTAAACTATGAGACGAAATTAATAGCTCTTATAGCGATGGATGACAGCTAATTGCTACCTCAAAACCACTTTACAATCATTATCCTGACTACCTGATCTTTTGTTGGCACTTGTCCTACGTTTGCTCCTTAACTTGGAGGCTGCAGCCGGTGTAAAGTGTTTTGCCTAATAAGCTAATTTTACTCTCTCCTTTCCCGGCTCCTGCTATATTTCCCTTCAACGTTTCAATTTTAGGCCTATTTGTGTGTGAGTGTGTGTCCATGTGCATGTGTGCCTTGAGTGTGGGTGTAAACAATGGGCACAACATAGTTGCCATACCTAATGTGCTTGTTAGCCATCTCGGACTCCCCTGGGGCGTGTGGCCTATCCTAGGACTTATTCACGGTGTGGTTTTAACAAGCACTGTCGATGTGAGGCCATTGAGAGCTTGCAAGATTGCAGTCAGTGGCAATTTCATGTGCCACACAGAGTGCAAATGAGCTCTGCAAATATTACTGGGGTCCTCAATCTATGTCAGTGACAGCAGGAAGGCTCAGGCACAATGGCCACAGGCTGCAGGTAGCAGATATTACTGTATTAAGAGCAGCTGGTTCAACAACGCAAGAAAATATTAACAACCTTTACCTGCACTCTATATGTGGATCACTGATGTAGCAAAGTTCTATAATTTAAAATGGCAAAATAGTAAAAATACTGTGAAACAAAAACCTATTTTAGTGTTTTAGTAATGCTCTTCAGGACATATATTAGGTACTTCAGGGTCCACGGTAAAGAAGAGGCAAAAACTTTTGACAGTGGCTTTAAAGGAATAGTTTGACATTTTGAGAAATATACTTATTTGCTTTCTTGCAAAGTTACATGAGAAGCATTACCACTGGCATGCCTGTACACTATAGCTTAGCATAAAGACTGGAAACAGGGGGAAACGAAGGTAACAAAATCCACATATCAGCACCCCTAAAGCTCATCTAACTCTCGGCAAGAAAGAGAGCAAGCATATTTCCCAAAATGTCAAACTATTGCTTTTGAATTTGATTTAGAAAAGGAGATAATGTAGAATAACAGATTGCTACTATGTCATAAATTATAAGCCTGCATGAAATACCAACTGTGCCAGAACACTTGCTTTATACCTGTAGAATTACAAAAACAAGGACATTACCAGGACAAACATATGGAATCTTTTCTTATTTGAAACTAACCGGTTAAATAGATCTAGTTCAGATAAATTCATTGTATCAACTACAAAACAGAACACTGTATGCACTTTTAGGAAGTCTAGTTTCTTCAGATAAAACTGTCAAAAAATCCGGAAATGAAAATCTTAAAAAACAAGAAGTTCAGAGACTAAATGTTGCTGAATGTTGTTAGTCCTCCTCCTCATGCCATTTAGGCAAGTCCATTAGCCGCTAGAAGGCTCTCAAAGTGTCATGATTGCTTCTCTGTTATTCCTGCATGTCCAGAAATAACTTGTACCTTGTACACTGCTGAATTATGAAGCGGGACATGGTTTGGACTGGAGGCACTCTCAAATGAAACGATGTTCTTCTGCCTTAAATATGACAATGAAATAAGAGGAGTGAAAGTGCAAATATATCAAAAATCAAGGAGAATAAGGAAAGAGGGCGTATAAAAGAGGAGACCTCTGAGAGCAAGGAGCAAGAAGAAACCCACTTCATGAATTAACAAACCCGTGGTAATGGAGTCTAAGGTCTCATTGCTATTTGTGATGGAGGCAGCCATGCATCCACTCTCTACTTATTAGGAGGGAATGGGGAGACACAGTTCTTTTGATTAATACTCCCCTCCTTTGTGGGGTTGGTGGGGAGTGGAGGAGACAAGCAGGGAAAAGAAAAAAGAAGAAGAGGGAAGATAAGATTACCAAGAGAAGAACAAAACATTATAAATCTATACCTGGAAACTGCAGCAGGACAATCGCAGAGATTTAGCAGCTGGCTAGATTAGCAACACAAGAGGCGCAGCAAAGCTAAACAATGGCCATGACTCATAATACTCTTTGACTAAATATAACGTAGTGTATGCATAGTGTGTGCTGGAGAAGCACTGATCTAGAATATATACAGTATCCTTTTACTATCCTGCACTGCTATACCTGCATAGTACTTAACCAGTTTATATATTTTTGTGTACATACCGTATGCGTGTGTATACGGTATGTCGGATATGTATGTACATACAGTTACTATATTATTGCACAACCTTAGTCAACCTCAATGTTATATTTCATATTTTATTACATTGTTTTGTAAGCATTGTTGGAGGGAGCTTGAGAACAAAAATTCCATTGCCAGCAACTGCTTCAATGTAATTGTTGTGCATATGACAAATAAAGAACTTAACTACTTTCAGAAATCCTTGGCAGCCTTGGTAAAGAAGTCTAAATAGGATGATAAAGGGATCCGCCATGTAAAGCTGCAGTGTCTACAGTTGTAGTAATGTGCAGTTCTCATGTTTAATAATACTCTTGCAGGATTGGTTGAATTTCACTTTAAGTCTGTGTAAATGCTTCTATTAATGCTCTCTAGAGCAGTAACCAAAATGTCTGTGGGACAGCTATGTAAGGCTCACTAACACATTACCACGAAAATGTCCTGACAGCCTTTTATATTTGCAATTTTTCTATTTATGGACTATAACAACCTCCAACATGAATGTATTGTTGAAGAGATGAACTATGTGTCATCTGTGTCTGCCTGTATTACAGTCAAGAGACTACCCAGGCCATTGGAGCTGTTGGAAGTTGCCCAATTTTTCCTCTATACTTTATTCTATTCATGTCCAAACCTGTAGCTGAGTTGACCACATGGGATGTAACAAAAAAATATTTCCACATCTTTAGAAATCAAGAATACAAGGTCTGTCTTTAACTAGTTCTCTTTATTGACAATGATGATAAGGGGCGTTTTAAAGAAACTTACATCATGTTCACAATGTAGCTAGTAATGAACTGCAAGTAATGATAATAACAATGCAGAAAAAAATGAGATGTATCTCCATCCTTGTATAACTTCATTAAACTGAAGCTTGTTAAATCCAGACAAGATTTGTTTACTATTCCATGTCAAAGCACATACTTCTATTTCCTTGACAGTCTGCCTAGTCCGTCTGTCTAGAATCTAAGTTATATAAAGGTATTCATGATCAGTGTTTACAGTGGCCACTGTAATAATATTACATTTCCCAGGAATAAGTGTAACTAATTACTTTTCTAAAACAGTAATATTATTACAGTTACTAAGGCAAGTAACACTGACGCTATAATTTGGATAATGATCAACAGTGACCGCCACATATTGATTTTCAAATTTTTTTACTACCTATATTTAACTACCTATTTAAAATCATATTTGATTGAGGAGCTGTGTTGGGGAGCATATATTCGTGCAGCACCTCGTTCCCTCTGTCTCTCTCTGTCTCTCTCTCTCGTGAACACTGGTGCAAAAACCTGTCATTCTGTGGGAAACACTGGAAAGTAATATAGTAACCTAATGAGTAACGTAACTAGTTACTTTCATCACCCAATTATAAGTAATATTACTTTTTTAACGGGTAATAAGTAACTAGTAATATATTACAATTTCAATCTTGTCCAGCACTGTTCATGATTTGTAAGTGCTAGTGTCTGTGTCAAATCCAGCCTCTCTGCTTCTTGTTGTTTTGCTGAGGGAAGCTTTTTCTTCCAGTTGTATTGAAGCACTACAAACAATGTTAACAAGTCTCTTCCACTGACAAAACTCTCTGTCACAGCGAGGCTCAAAAGTGGCACTTTAGTAAAAGCCATTTTGGTGTTTGAAAGATAAAAGTAAAGGTTGGAGTTTATCCACCACAATGCACTCTGAAACACTGTTTCCGAAGAAGCTACTGTTGTCCATAGTGTTGTTTGCCGTGTTTGTCCTTTTCTCACGGATACCTAACCAAATTTATGTGATATAAATGACATGAGATTGAGATTTTTACAGCCACAGTGGAGTTTGAAAACAGACTTATTTTAGAGGTTTGTGGATTCTTTTGTCAAAAGAGCAATAGCCTCAGAAAAATAACGTCTCAGAAATTATTATTGATGTTATTAATGTAGTAAAATGTGTTTGACACACAGTGGCATGGTATAATGATTTGATCTCATGAGCAGGTTAATCTGAAAACAACATTTTACTTTTATAAAATAGCTAATGTGGGTTGCTGTGGTGGATCGCTTGAGTTGTTGATACCTGTCAGATGTATTTTATTAAAGAGAATTGACAACTGTGTCCCCATGAAGTTGGCTGGAAACAACACACGCTGATTATTTCAAGGGATTTCAAGTAGATGGGTGCCAGCTATTCATATAATTATCATTTGATTTAAGAAGTTTGGCATTTCAAATTTAAGTAAAAGCTCTTGGTAACACATAAGGACACACAAGGCTACCTAGCTCTTGTTGTAGAAGCAAAAAGGGCTGGTTATAATCCAAAATGGATGCAACATGGAAAGTGGCGGCAGGAGGTTCTGTTGAGTGTCTGGATACAAGGACGTGTTCATACATGTTTGTCCCTCACGACATGGGAGGTTTGAATCATGCAGCCCTGTAAGGCCACACACATGTGGAAAGCATAATTTGGACCTAAGTGACCAATTACTCATGTCACACTGGAGGTTTACTTTAAGCGCCAAGTGAGCCAGTATAGAATAAATAGTGAGTTATGATTCAAGATGTCCTTTGTGCAGTACTGCAATGTATATAGATGGTTTTAATTTTATATGATTTATATGAGATTTCCAACAGAGTTTGTGGTCTATTATCATTTCCAGTGATTTCATTTCATTAATCTATGAGAGTTACTTTAGAATTGATTCTATAATTTCCAAACACAATTTTGTTTTACTTAGATTTAATGACAATTTATTAGTATCAAACCACTTTTCTTAGGGTTTTTAATCCCCCTTCAGCTGTATCCAGAAGTTGTTTTAAGCGTTTCTTTGAGCAAAATACATTTATGTCAATAGCAAACAAAAACAATTACAAACTGTAACAATTCTGACACTTTATCATTTAGATTACAAAGAGGAATGGACCCAGCACAGAGCCTTGCATATATCTTTCTAGCTTATTCACAAGTAAACCATGATCAAAGGTATCAAATGCTTTGAGATCTATAAGTACTCCCACTTTATTGTGTATTTCAGTTGAAATATTCTCTACTAGTTCCATTACTGCTTAGCTTGAAATCCATACTGGTGGTCACTTGATAACTTCAAGTTAAATCTTACGTAAAAATATTTTTTCTTATATTAATAACAAAAAGGGAAACAGAGATAATGGTACTTCTATTTTGTAAAATAATTGTCTATTCTCATACTTGTAGAAGGAATTTTTTTTTTTCCTTATGTTTTATGGAAATATACCTGTGAGGAAACCTTGATCACATGTGTCAGCGGTTTCACCATACATACAATTATATTTTCAACTAGTGACATATAAGAATTGTAGCCAGTCGAATTAATTAACAATATCACCAGTTCTCTATCAATAGTGTTTGTAAATATGTTATCTGTAGATGTTGCCCTTTCTATTGTTATTCTGCTTGGTAATAATCATGGGATGCAGGCTCATGGTAAACATTGGATTAATAAAGTCTAATGCCTACTTATGACTACTTGGGTTTAACAAATCACATAAAGTCATTACCACCTCATTACCATTTAGCTTATCTATAAATTACAGCTATCTTAACCTTAAAGCTAGTGTAGGCAACATTGGAGAAACCAACTACAGACAGCTAGATTTTGAAAGACTAAATTAAATGATTGGCTGTGCTTATTGCAGTCCTTTGACAGCCGCAGATACCCAATTTTTTTCATTTTGTTGTCAGAACCTTTGATTTATTGATTGGTCTTGGGATGGAAAGAAATATAATAAAAATGCCTCTAAAATGAATTGCCTACCCCACTCGGAAATTGATCGCTGATTCTGGTGTTCTATATCCACAGCTTTTTCCAGATCGATTTCAAGAGCTTTACATTTGATTATCTATGGTTGTGTGTGTCATCACATAGGGTGACTCCCCCTCTCCCTCTGTTGGTCCTATTTGCTCAAAACATCTCATATTCCTCCAGTTCAACATTTTTGCCTCAGATATTGCAATTACAGTGAACCTCTTAACAAATTGTCTTAAATTTTCTTTGATTTTTACAAAGTTGATGTGGCGACTTCTACTGTTAGGGTGTATTAGTGATAATACTCCTTTCAGAGTTGCATTATGGTTGAATTGATCTTCAGTACAGTACTCAGTTGTTGATGTTGATTGATGTTGTAGAAATAGTTGGATCAATTCTATTTTCAGTCTTACAGAAGTTATGGTCCGTACCCCATGGTCAATAGAACTCACGCCACAGTGTGAAAATACTCGACTAGAAGTAAAAGTCCTGCATTCAACACCTAACTTAAGAGCAACTATCATATGTAAAAATACTCATTGTGCAGTAAAATACTTCCTGTCTTTCTATTATATATGATATTTTCTGGTCAATATTACTGAGGCATTAATGTGTATTTTGCATCTACTACTGTGCTCATTTTAACATCTTTTTATAATGTTGGGTAGTTAAATCTGCAACGAGGCATCATATTCTATGAGATCATTTGTAGCAAGCCTGCCCTGTGAGAACCACGTATCTCTAAAAAGTTGACTTTTCACAAGCTCAGAAAAACAGTCCTGTTTTCAGCTTTGTGACGATACATTTTCCAATTGATCCATCCGGGTGAATTGTTTATTTAGCATAAGAAGTAGGAGAAAACCGTGAAGGTTTGACTTAGGTGTGTTATCAGTGAAGGATACTCAGTTAAACAGATATCAGTGAAGGATACTTGCAGTATATCTGTGTGATGGAGTTGAGATGAAGTGGCTTTTTATTTGATCACTGAAACACTCCCTCAACTATTAATTTCATTGTGTCACTGTGGCTGCTGACAGCAGTCACTATAATCAATGCAATTGTCTTTTCTCTTGACCAGTTTTTGGCACAATCACAGAGCAGTCAAGGAATGCTGTTTGACAGCCAAGTCATCATTTCTTTCATCTCAAAGGCCTTGGAGAAGCAAGACGGACTGCTCTGCACTCCAGCACTTCAATGGTTGAATACCAATATTTTATTTTATTCTGTTTTTTCCTTAAACTAAACAAATGAAGGAATTTATGCCACATGTCTGAGTTGACTTGTAATGCCCTTCCAATTAAGAGCTTGGAGTAGTCTGCACACCATAATGAACATTTGGGCCGGCTCCACAAGCTGCCTGGAAGGTAAATAGTGGAATTGAGACAAAGCTTTCCAACTCACAAAGGCTGCCAAATCTCAGCTTGCATCCATCAAGCAACAGTTTGGTATGCTCACCTTCCCTTACCACCTGTCTCCCACAGATCACCAGTTCAATCATTTCTCTTGCATGTCCTCATCGGCTATGCAGCTAAAAGAAAGATCGGAGGTAAGGTTGTTGTTTCTGGTTCTTTCTTATTTTATTCAATTCCAACTCTGTGGCTAGACCTCGAAAATCACTTTCAACAAGCAATACCTGCACCATGGGTTACCATGGAAACTCTTCACTTAAAAATAGACCTAGAGGAATGAAAGCTACGGGTAGAATATGCCTCCTTGATGTGGTTCAGGAAGATATGTGGTTCTGGGTGTACCTAAAAACAGGTTAGCATCTGGCTCTGTTTTACAGCATCCTTAAAGCATTATAGTGCATTGAGATGATACAATTGTGTTGAAAGCTAGAAAAGCAATAAAGCTTGTATTTGCTGATGCAACGCTCTGTTATAAAACTGATTTTTTTCTGTAGGCTGCAGCTGATGGACTTGTTACAATTGAATGATGAATAAGTGCCTATTCCACTTGACATGTTTCAATGTATTTACAGTAGATGACAATAACAAAGTGTCGCAACAAGGTGTGTTTCAAGTCTCTACAGAACAGTGTTTTGACACCTATGATAGACACTGCTTCACTTCTAGGATTTTCATATGTTGGGGCTGTGAAGATGCCTGACGAGGTACCAGTGGGGTGTAATTCTCCTTTGTTCAAATGCCACCACAGGGAAGATTTTAAATCTGGGTTGTGCTGTGCTGTCATATAACTTTCCACCTTTAATCTACTATAAAAATAAAAGAAAAAAAGTGGAGCTTTACATGACATATTGCACTACACTTGTCACTTTCCACTGTGAGTGTACCTTGCAGTAACTGTACATATCTTAAGCATTCCCGAAATGTTTTTTTTGCATTTACCAGAAAATAATTCAGTTTACATGCCTGAAATTTTTTTTTCAATGTGCTGATTCACCACCAGCCTCACGAAAGCTGCCGCCGTTGTGTTAACACATCAAGATTTAGCACAAGTCTTTACTCAGCATTTAGTCTAGATGTTTAATAAAATGATGCAGCCTTTAGCGAAGAAGAGTTCGGTTTAGGATTAGGGTTTGGGTAAGTGGACCAAATGTAAAGACACAAAAAGAGCGCACAAAAAGCCCATGCTATTATTAGTTTCTAAAATGCACCAATATTGTTTCCTGGTTGTGAGGGCAATTTGAGACTTTTGTGTGCTTTCAGTGGTGGATGATGGTGGCACATTTTAGGGTTGTATTATGTTTTGAGGGTTTAAAGTAAAGCCATTTCCCACCTCACAAACAGTATGTTTAGTACAGTATATATACCTTTTTCTTCTTGCCTTGCGATTATGATAGTTTGTGTGTGCATGCCAGTATATGGATCCCTGTGTGCATGAGTTTTTGTGTGTGTCCATATCCATTTGATTTAGCATTTTCCCCTGAAATGATTCATAAATTGTCCGGGCTTTCTGTTGTTGATCCAATTATGTGTGATTGACAGGAGGACAGGCTCAGGCTCAAGTAGGTAGGAGCCTTGAGCTGTTTACTGATTTACATTAAGTTCACTATCACATACAACACAAAGAGAGAGAGTAGTAATTTGCCTATAATGAGGGGGAAACAACACAAAACATCAGATACTTAAAAGGAGTTATTGAGACAAATATGAGACACACAATGCTTTCGTGTGAAATAAAGCCAAGGCACCTTCTTAACTGTCAGAGTGTAGAGACTAAAAGAAAATTCAGCAGCCTCCATAGATACAGATGGATACAGATACAGCAGTTGTAGGTAAAACATTTTTAAAAAAGCATCAACATTCAATGTGTTGCAATAAAGAATCATGGGATGTTATCAATTCACGTTGTGTTACCTGATATGTTTGAGTTAGCAATCTTTGAAATCATAACCAACCTGTGTCTAACATCTGAGAAAATCAGCCATTACATCAATGTGTTTTTATTTCTGTATTGTTTTCCTTAATAAGTATGCTCCTGCTATCTGGATAAGCTGAATGAGGTAAATGAGGAGGAATGAGGAATCTAGGCAGTCCAGTGTGTGTAAATGAAAGTGAAAGGGGATGTCTGTGCAACCGCGGTATCTATAATTGGACAGTTAATTCATTAGCACAAGTAACCTTCTTGCTGGTCAGAATCACCAGACTAAAGAAAGGACAGGGTGGACGCTGAGGAGGGACGATGGAGGTCAAGCCCTCTCTGTGGCCTCATTGCACTGGGGAGTTGGTATAGATGGAGCTGTGAGCTTGGTAAACACATTAGCTGACTGTGACAGATGTGGTAGACACAGGTCTGTGAGCAGCCAGCAGTTGCATGGATAATTGCAATACGTAGCTCTAAATGGTGGTGGCACATAAAAGACCTTAGGAAAAAAAACAAATAAACTACTTTTGAAAGAAGTTTTTTGTGGTATGCCATGCATCTCTGGGTCCAGCATTGTTTCATGTTGTGATGGCATTATGTCACGTAGAGAACTGTAAAAGGGAGCTACATGGTTAACGCTGTAAAAATATACATCTCAAATCTCAATTGAGTTTTGGTGTCAGTCCGGTAAGAATCAAAAAGCAAGGGCTATCATTTAAAATCACCATTTTCCACTGATGCTCAGCAATTCAACAATCATGTATAGAGTGAACCATTGAAGAGGAAAAGGAGATTCCGTTCTAGTTTTTTCCTCCAGCAGCAGTCGCAATAGTCTACAATGCAATGTATCTTCAAGACATGTACAACATTTTTCATCTTTAGTTTTTTTCTTTCCTGGAAAGTCATCCATCATGAATATTGCTCTCTCCTCGTACGTACACATAAAACTCAGCTGGATGCAGCAGGTCCAGGTGAATTAAGTGTACTGTAAGCCACTGAAATGCATTCTGGGAAAAAGAATAAAATCACTAATGTACAACAAGAGGGAATTTCTCAATACACACGTACAATATACAGAATACAACACAAGTGTTCAAGATTGAAAATGATATTAATATGCTCTGATTGCATCAAAGCACATTAATATAAACAGGATACCTGGGGCATTTTAACCTCAAACAGAAATGCTGGGACTAAATGATGAAATATAGGCAAGGGAGTCACCATCTAAGAGTAAATCACATGTAATGTTATATAGGGAATATCTGTTGTCCCGATCTCTAAACATGAAATGGAACCAGGTATAGCGATGAGAAGATTATGACAAATGATAGCTGTGGTGACCTATAATGAATATAGATTACCTATAATGAAAAAAAGTCAAAACTGATCAAATGAGTGGAATTTGGCACTAAAAAGTCTTGCTAGGTCATATATTGATTGTGATATGCAATGACAGTGACGAATGGTTTTCAAAGCAAATGTCACATTTGGTCTCTGCATAACAGTCTAACAGGGAGAAATACATTTTCATATGATATTTAGATGATCGTGTTGGCTGAAAATAATCCAAAGAGCAGAGGGATGCACACTGTTATTCTCTAATAATAGCAAAGTAAGGAACAACAGTTGAGGTTTACAGCCATCCATCCATTTCCTGCTGCTTATTTATGTCTCAGTGGTGGTGTCAGAAGTCTAAGCAAGGTAAGTCCTTCTTTCCAGCTATGTTTTCTAGAGCTTCCTCTGGGATTCAAAGACCAGACCCAGGCCAGATGGGATAATCCCACCAGCGTGTTCTGAGTCTGACCTGGAGTCTCTCCCCAAATGGACACCAGAAGGAGTCCTAATCGGATGCCCAAACCAACTTAAGAGGACAGAAGATATACTTTATTAATCCCACTAGGGGAAATTCAATTTTTTCACTCAGTTGTTATTATTATTACACACACTCACACAAAATGGAAATATACACATGCGATAACACATGACAGTGGGCTGCCATGTAGTCAAGCCCCCCCAGCAGTTAGGGCTCCAGGGCCTACCAGCAACCCTCTGGTTCAAAAGACAAGTCCCCACAGATTGAGCTACTGCTGCCTCTTAATTATTTCCTTTTAATAGGAAAGGGCAACGGTTCTTCTTGTCAATCCAGAGACTCTTTGAAAGGAACTTATTTTGGCACTTGTACATGCAGTTCATTATTTTGGTCACTACCCAGGGAGTTATTGCATATAGTATTTGCATATTGTGGCGATTGGAGCATCCGTCTGTGTCACATACAACTGTTTTACACATAACGCACACACCCACCTGTCAGCTTAGGGAATATCTATGGTGGTGTTTCAAACAAAACTCACCAGTGGGAGAGGCCCAGTCCTTGGGACAGATGATTAACTTGCCAGCAACGCACTGGCTGGACTACAGCAGGTAAGGTGTTCTCACTTGATTTATTTCCTCACCGCTTATCACTTTCCTAATAATTTCCTAATAATTTACTTGGTTAATACAGCATGATGTTCATTTTGTAAATTAAGGTCACATTTAGGTCCCCGGTACCTTTGTAATACCTGGTTGTTAATGATTTTTAGGACACGGGTGTTACAGAAGCCCTAAGCAGCCATCGATTCAAATACATTTTTTTACTTCATTTTCCCATGATAACGGGATCATTTTATTGTGATTTCAAGATAACAAAACAGTAGTTTAACACAGGAGTTGGCAGGAATGTTTCCTATTGGTAATTTCAGTGCAGTTTTTAGTGTTAATGGTAAACTCAGTTGGTAGAGCACAGGACTGTTCGGGGTTCCTCTTCAACAAAGTTCATATGAAGAGACTGTTTCATTTGCTCACAATAAAGCACATACTGGACTGTGCGCATCCCGACGATTGGTCCACATCCATCAACCTACTGACTTTTCATTTCCTGATCATTCCCATTCAGAGGAACACATTTAACGTTACACATTTCCTGATGTTTATTTCAGAAATTTTGAACTAGACATATTTCAAATGTGTGATTAGATTCCCCTCAATCACTTCATAACAACTTTGTTGAAGAGGATAATAAAAAATACACAAAAGAAAAAAAAGGAATTGAGAGCAGGAGTCACACACGCAATCCTTGAATTACGAGCGCGCTGCTCTACCAACTGAGCTAACCAGTCATACTGATAATTTTTCTGAAATTATCCTAAAGAAAGGCACTTGTCAACCCCTGTATTCATGTATGTTATCTCGAGAAACCTAAATGAGTTGAATGTAATTCCTAAATGTAATGCATACATTTCAAAAATGGCAGATTAAAAAAAATACTTTACTAGTATTTGGCTCCCTCTCAATCCAATGGTAGCTCAATAGAGTCAATGACTCTCAAGGCTGCGCTACACAAACAAGGAGTCCAGCTTTCAGTCATCTATGAAGTTGTGTTCTCCTTTTCCTCCACCTCAATGCCTTCTTTAATAAAGTTTATTGGGCCTCATTGGCCCACAACAGAAACTCTCATTGGGAGAGTGAAACCATCCAGAAGGAGTGAGAGTCCACCCAGTATGAGATGCTAGCAGCAACCAGCATCTGATCCCCAGCTGGCTTCCCACCATGTCTATTGTTTTAGAACAGAGGCACATCTGCTAGGAATTGAACCCAGGTCCCTGCAGTGGTGGCTGAGTGTTTTACCTCTATGCAACCTAGATACATCTCTGCCTCTCTTTCAAGCAGCACCATCAAGCTCTTACCTGTCAGGCCTTCCAAACACTAGTCCATGTATGTGGTAAGGTAGCCAACCAGGCTCATCCTATTCCCCGTGTTTGTTGAGGGTGAGAGGGACTCTGCAATGAGAAGAAACATTTGCCTTTGGGATAATCATGTTAAAGTCTACTGGGCAACTTAAACACAACAAATTCCGATGACAGATTACATCATAGACATATTTACACATCAGTACTTGAAGGTTGAAAAGGTCATGCTCACTTCTGATTGATTTAAAATTTGACATCTGCAGCAAACCTTGTTTTCTTGTGTTAGCAAAGTGGTTTGATTATGGCTTGAGTCAGTCACACAGACATCTTCTCAAGGTGTCCAATTATAAACATATCATGTGAATCTCATAAAATCATATCACATAAACTCCACATGTGAAATGACTCGGAACAGTGAGCAATCCACAGAATGAGATTGACTGTAAACAGGGTGTAGGACTTGTGTTTTTTTCTCTATTGTAACATTATTTGATGCTTTTTCAGCTGCGTCCTCTGCTTGTGCTCTCTCTCCACCAGCAAGATCAAAGGTGATCTCTGATGGGATGGACAATTCATTCCACCCTGACAGGTGGGATACAGTCAGGGATGCCCATCACTCAAGCTCCCATCAACCTGTCAAAGACGTTTCTTGATCAATCATAGAAGAGGAGGAGAAAACTGGCCCCTTGACAATCTAGAAGGTAAACAATGAAATGAGAACAGCACCTCCTTTAAAATCTATGTGCTCTATCATTCAATATGCTTTAAAGAGCTATGATAATTGAAACCGTATATTAAAAGTTTATTTTTCATCCAACTAATCCCTAAAGATTATGAGTAATGTAGCACAAACTAGTTAGGAGCCGACATTTCTGACTCTGCCGAAAATATTGTTTATTGTATTAGAATTTTCTTGTATATCAAAGCTATATTATTGCTGAAATATAAATGAAATGCATGTAAGTAAATGGAACACGGATGGTTGTGTCCCTCTTTGTGAGCAGACTGGCAAATGACAGTAGCAAAATAAATGAAAGCCATTCTCATTACTTTCACTTTCATAAATACGCATGACCTTTAATAGTGAAAAAAACTGCAGATTAGGAATGGCTATCATCCTTTTATGGTCTCTTGTAGCTATGGTGAGTTTAATTTGAGTGTATGAAAGTTACATCTATTAGTAACTTGGAGCTGTGTTTGGAATGTATGTGAGAATGTAACATTTTCCTATGTTGGTAATACATTTGTTTGGATGCAGTAAGACCCTCAATGAACAACTTACTGTAAAGGATTCATTAATGACAATGCATCTTTATTACTTAGTGTTAGAAAGTAATAAAATTAAAAAAAAAAAAAAATAATTAAAATGTAAAATTTCAAAGGTCTCAATGATGTTGCTAAGTGCCACTGAATATGCATACATGTGTACAAGCACACACTTATAATGTACATAGGGACACAGACACAAATATGCATTCACCCACCCACTCTGGAACAAATAACAAAAAGAGTATTCATTATTTTGAAATGTCACATTTCTTGACAGATTGTACCTCTGGATCTTGTGAGGACATACAGCAATTCCCAGTTAGAAATACTCAAAGTAAAATCTATAAAAAGAAATCCTCATCGAGTCAAAAGTTGTGACAAAGTTTGACGATCTGCGCAGAAAATTATGCTGTTTTAATCAAAATGCCACTAAGTCAAATCCACTTACATTATTATATCCTGATACCACACATTTTAACACACCTTTTAAGAGCTATACATTTACATACATGTAAAATCATTTTTTATACAGGGACTTGTATTATGTTACGACTAGCTTTTACATACTACAAAGTCCCTGTATAAAAAAATGTATTATAATAAAATAAGAAACACTGAATTACCGCTCCAGGGTGCTTTGCTCTGTGACCCTAAAAATAAATGAGCAGGTATAACAATGAATTAAATAATAAGTGAATGAATAAATGAATGAATTGAATACCCACACATATACAGCAAAAGCACTTACTGAACTAAGTTGCATGTTATTTTAATGTACCATAATGCACTGGTGATATTGTTACAATAAAAGTCGATGTGATTTAAAAACAAACAAAACAAAGGCTTTTCACCTTTCCTTTCCTTACTTTACGTCAGTGTTAATTAACTCTGTTTTTAAGAGGTGGTATTATGCTCATTTTCAGGTTCAAAATCCTATTTAGGGGGAGTACCAGAACAGTTTTACATCGTTTAATCTTCAAAAAACACCATATTTTTTTCATACTGCACAGTGCTGCAGCTCCTCTTTTCACCCTGTGTTGAAGGCTTCGTTTTAGATATGGAGTGATACATCTTGTCTCTAAATGATCTTTGTTGGGAGTTGCACATGCGCAGTTCCTAGTTAAGGACTACTAGCCAATCAGAAGCAGAGAAGGGCTGGTCAGTGAGAAACCAGTAAACAGCTTTGTTTCAGCTGTACATGTTGCCGACCAGCTTGGCAACATGGACCGGAGCAAGAGTTTCAGAGTGGTAAGTTATTAAGCTGTAACAAAAGTATTTTTCATCCCTAAAGATTTTACTGAGCTCTGTCTCTACATCACAGTAACAGCTTTATGTCTGGAGGGTAGCTAGTGTTTGGAAGGGAGAGGAGGTGTGTGCGGCAGCTCAATGTTTTTCCACTGGTGTTTTTGAGGTTGAGGGCATGTCGGAGTAGCCGCTTGGCGAGTGTTACAAGAAGCGCATTTAGCTTTCACCTCTGTGACATCACAAGGATGAAAGGGAAGCAGCTGGCCTACAAACAAGCTGTTTTCAGGTAGTTCAGAGCAGTGTTTTCTGTAGGAGATGGGAACTCCCTTCGGGGTGGACTTTGGGCTTTTTCACTTTACAAACCTATTACATGCAAAAAAAGGTATATAGCTCAATAAAGGAGAGAGAAAAAGCCAAAAAGCAAAATACCACCTCTTTAAAATCAACACTACACCAGTATTAAAACAATAACGGCAGCTATGAACAGTCAAAGCCATATCAGCTGAATGTACTAACAACCTCCCAGTCAACTCTTGTCATCTCAAAATAAGTGCTACTGGAAAACCAATGATTAATAACAATAGAATATATAACATTCATCAGACACTGAGAACCAGTGGCTAAACAAAAGGAAGCAGTTACTCATAGCATTGCACTCAGTAGCAGAGTTTCAGCAGCAGGGTTGAAAACAATAACTGTAATTTTAACGCTAACCCACCTGGGGCAAAGGGAGCCATACTCATGGCAGACACAGGAAGGGTTATGGCCATAGATATACTATATACTTATGGCCAGAAGGGCATGTGGGGGTCACAAACAGAATATTAGTCACAAACAAACAAAAAGGGCAGGGTCTGTCACACAGTCAGTTCTGGTGTTTCAGGGGGTTCCCAGGAGATGATAGGAATTCCCCCAACGTAAAGCACTGTGATTTCAAAAATGATATATTATATATATCATGCTTGCCTTGAAGAATTTCTTAATGGATTGAGATGCTATACTATATGGTCAAAGTAATAGCCTCCACACTGGTAAAGATGCTGACATGAACAAAGTAGGATCTGCAGTGCTTTTGTAACCACAGGAGCAGTTTTCATCCTGTGGAGGGTACACAGAGGACCTTCCAGCGTGGACATGTTCTGGCACTTTCCTTGTTTCCACAAATTCTGAACTTTTACCGACAAGAGGATAGCTAAATATGAATAAATAGAAGTCACAAATCAGGCATTGTTTCTCTGAAATGCACGCATTTCTGAAAAAAAGAAAACCCTACTTACAGCTGAAAATGTATGGTAAAATGCAATACTACATTGTGTGGTTAAGCATGTTATCTTTGGGACAATTTAAATTAGGTTGGCCAGGAATAAATTGTCATAGCAGCAAACACAATACCTTAGCCCCAAACAAATACACTGGACAAAGCTTCCTTGCTGTAGAGTGGAATGAAAAGTCTCACCTCTCATGCATTAAATCTCATATTCTTGAAGGGATTGATGCTAACAATAGCTCACTAAGCCCAGTTTGTGGAGCCCTTTAGCTGTAATTGCTTGTAGCAGCAAAATTTTGCTGCAATAACAGCTTGCTATTGTGGAGAGGAGAATTAGAATATTGTCAAAATAAAATATTTATTCTGCCTGGCAGTCAAAGGGGTAAATACAAACAAAAAGCTTTGGACTTGGAGCAGTGTTTCCTCTTTTTAAGCAGGCTGACAGTTTAAAATAGGCATATCCCAGTTGGAGCTCATGAGGAGTCACCTTCAAGTATAAGCTGCCCCAATAAAGATTAATGTTGTTCAGTAAAATCTTTATTTCTGACTTGCTGGAAAACTGGAAAAATATATTTGAAAGTTTACAAGATGTTCACTTGACTACCTAATTTGAATCATTTCAGTATTAACCAGAGCAGGTTAAACTTCTATTTAAAAGTGTAATCTGCCTCAATTTGTAAAAACATTACAAGCACTTGTGCCTGATATCATTGTGAGAAAAGGTCTAGGAAAAGAAAAACAGCCAAAAGTGGGGTGTACATATATCTTTTGATGTTGTTTTGATAAATGCATACTACAGCATGGGTCAGAGGGGACTGATTTAGTCTATGACTGAAGATGTGCAGTGACTCTGCAGCAGCTGGAGTGTGATGGTTCTTCCTCTGCTGGAGAGACAGCAGTTCAATCCGAACATAGACAGTACCCATGACTGTGGAAAGGAAAAAGGCCCTTAGCAGCTTTGTGTGACACCAAGGTTTTGTGAAGGGGCAGCAGGAGGGTCAGGACACTATGAAGACATAAGGGCTGCAGGAGGAGGCTGGTTGGGAGCCAGTTACATAAATCCAGACAGGAGATGATTAAAGCACAAAGAGGTGGGCAGAGTTGCTGCAGAGTCTGAGCTGACACATTTTACAAGGTGCAAAACTTCAGGATGTTTGGGTTATTTTGGTTTCATAACTGTAATTAGTTTACTCATTAAAAGTGTGACTTTTTGGGCCAGACTTTAATAGGTGACCACTCACATTTGTAATGTTTTCAGAAAATATGATTCAAAAGAGATTAATAATAATAATAATAATAATAATAATAATAATAATAATAATAATAATAATAATAATAATAATAATAATAATAATAATAATAATAATAATAATAATAATAATAATAATAATAATAATAATAATAATAATAATAATAATAATAATAATAATAAACTATGTAAATAGTTACAAAGTGATTTACAGAACAATTTTTTTTTTTTAAACAATTAATTTCTTAACATTTATTGTATTCTTTTTGTGTAATGGTCATGACAGAATCATAGTTAGATAGCTGACACCGTTTCACCTACTTATCAAACGGGATAGAACTTTTCTCTTCGCTGTACATTTACTCATTTGACAGTCACTTTTGTCCCTCCCAAATAATTAAAAGAAAGTTTTTATGACAGCGCTTTAATACCCAGACCTGCTGCATGAAGAGCAATGATGCTGACACTGAGTGCGAATCTACCCCAAATCACCAACACCAAAGGCATGAGGCTAATCCACTGTCCTATGTATCCCACCCTGCCATCCTCCTGACATATTTACATACTCTAACTCGCATATACATGCTCACTTAAAACATATATACATACTCACCTCACACATACATAAATACTTAACCTTTGTGACGACCCTGAGGTTGTCTGTTGTGTTGTGTTGGTTTGGTTTTTTAGTTCCAGGCTGTCTATGGGCGATTCCAAGGCCAGGGTTGTCAGGAGATGTGGCTCACCTGTTCAGCTTGGCTGAGATGTATTCAAGATGGCTGTCATCTCTGCCTTTCTTTCACTCTTTGGATTCCCAGGGCACCACCCCTGGGAAACGCCAGCGCTTCAGTTTTTACTTATTATGTAGTTTTTCTTTTTGCACTCATTAAATTTTACACTCACCCATACACTCATGACACTCCTGATGATACTGATTTTCATGCTTGCCTTGAATTTTATTTTTATTTAATTTTATGTTTATATTTTAAGTTTATGTTTGTGTGAGCTTCCTCTTTGCTACAAGCAGGACCCAACACCTTGCACATATATACCAACTCACCTCATGCATGTATACATACTCACCTTGCGCATACATACATACTTGTATGACAGTATGTATGCATATGCAAGCAAAGTATTTAATTTTGGCCTAGGCAGCTTCTCATAGTCATTAGTTATGAAGGCAGACAAAAGTTGAAATGTCAACCTTATGGTTGCACTAAAGGGAGAGTCAAGGGCACAGCAAATACTAATGTGTATATATATCCCCCTCTCACCCGTTGCGGGGTGGTATGTGTCAAGCTCGGGTCCTCTACCAGAGGCCTGGGAGTTTGAGGGTTCTGCGCAGTATCTTAGCTGTTCCTAGGACTGCACTCTTCTGGACAGAGACCTCTGATGTTTTACCTGGAATCTGCTGTAACCACTCTCCCAGTTTGGGGGTCACATCCCCCAGTGCTTGGGATTGCCACATCTATCATCATCTGTCTTCTTCTGCTGTTTGTCGATCGACACAATGTCTGGTTGGTTAGCCATCACCAGTTTTTCAGTCTGGATCTTGAAGTCCCACAGGATCTTATTCGGTCATTCTCAACTCGTTCCCTAGCACCTGACGCGGACCTTGTTAACCCGGGCGACGTCCGAGCCGGTATGGCTCTTGTATTTGCGGATTCACTCATGCCTGAGGTAGGCCAGTAGCTTTAAGGAATAATGCTAATAGCTATTTAAAAATGATAACATTTTCTTTAATCAACAGCGATAAATTACCCGAAAGTCCTGTGAGGTGTGGACAACTCGGCATAACACTGGTGAAGCTGGGGCTCCGTCTCTTCAGCAAGCGTTACTCTTCTGCCACTACACAGACATGCTACACCTGTTAGGATTACAATTTTGGATTTATTCACGCACTTTAAAAACATTTGTTGAAAGTTTCATTCTTTTTAGATGTTTATTTACAGCATTAAACATTGAAATATATATTGTAATAGGCTGTATATTATTTGTTGTAAAGATCCTTAATTTATCTTTATTTTATTCACTTCCTTTACCTCACTTCCTTTAGTTCCTGTTCTTTTCAC
>JAPMOB010243422.1:0-16395 GCA_029875015.1 Lepomis gibbosus | reverse complement strand
TAACATCTTTGTGTATGACTCACATCACTGTTTTTGGTTCATGTGAAAAGACACTAACAGACGGTTATTTCACTACAGTTAACACCAGGAATTTATTTGCTACCGTAGCCCTGTCATTAGCGTAACATCAATCAGAACATGCTCTCGCCTCCGAGGCAATCAAATGCAGTTCATATTAAATTATGATTAAAGGGTTTGGGTTTGCCAAGTAACTTGCCCTTTATTGTTTAGGAGGTATGAAACATTTTATGGTATTGTGTATAAAATACAGTTCATCACATTGCCTCACAATGTGTAGTTAACAACTAAGAAGTCATATTCAGCCGTGTCTTGTCAGACTTTCTGCACCTGGTTGAAGGTCACAATACTGCAGGAAGCAGTTACTCTCACAAAGCTGTTGCTGTCTTCCTGTGTTTGTGTCTCACTTTCTCTGTGTAGGTGGCTATTTTATTTTCCCTCCAACTAGTAAACCAACATAAATAAAACTAAATAGATCAATCAGCAATATCCTGCTTGATTGTATTCTCAGATCCAGCACATGTTAAGTGGACTGGCAAGTGTTGATAAAGTCATTGGGGACACTATTATCTGCATTTGTCCAAGTTGAGTTTTAAGGGGGTTGAGACAGAGGAGTAAAGGCTTGAAAAGAGTGATGCAGACTCAATCCTGAAACCGACCCCATCCAGCCCAATTCCTCCTGCAACCCACATGATGTCTGTTCAGGAGATCATGTGCAAAAACTTTCCTTTGGTCATGATGCACCTCATTAAAAGGTCAATCAAATACACATGCGAATACACTCAAACACAATTACGTTTTCTATTCAATTAGATTCTGTAAAGCAGGAGTAGCAGGATTAGAGCAAAGAACTGGTGGATTTTAAGCTGATAAATCATTTCAACATAGCTTGAACTACTTACATCAAATAGTTTGTGCAGATGATGATGCAGTGGACAATAATCTACCATTTACATGATAAAGAATAATACATAGGGCTAGATGATATGGCCAAAAATGTTATCGCAAGAAAAAGTTTCATATCTTTCGATATCAATAATTATCACATAGTATCAAATCGGTAGTTCTAATAAGTTTGAATACAGATTTTTGCTACCGAGTGAAGTTGAAGAAACCTGATGGCTTAGGGTGGTTTAAACTCTTCTTTATGGTCAACACTTGACACCAAACAGTGGATCACTTCACAAATCTGAGGTAAAACAATCATGATAAATCTTTATCAACAAATATGCATGAGTAAAATTAAGTAAAAACCTTTTTCAGTCCTTGTTTCTCAACAAATGAATATCTTAATAAAAAAGTCCTAATTTGTGTATGATTTAAGTGAATAAAATCAAACATTTATTGAATATATTTTGAACATTTGTTATATTGTTATTGAAAAAAATTATATTGTGATAATTATTGTTATTGTTTTGTTGTCCAGCCCAAATAATACATGAACCAATGGTCTTTCAGGGAGTGCTGAGGGGGCATATTAAACATTAATTCCAGTGGCAAACATATTCAAGAGGTAATGCACTGATGGACTTTGAGGTTTACAAGCGAAAATGTAAGTTAATAGAAAATGACATGCTTCGTGTTAAGTGTCCAACAACCACTCCAATTCGGTAGCACAAAACATTGCTTCTTGTTATTCATAATTAAAGATATAAAAGGGCAATCAAAAGGATTAATAAAAGAAAAGCATTTTTATCAAAACGCACGATGGGGTCAAATACAAAGCATTTCTTGTTGTTGTGCCACTAGAATGCTTACCAGGGCTGTGTAGTTAACTAAGAGTTGACAAATTATTGCTTAATTAGTAGTTTTATTAGAGATGCACCGATTGCAATTTCTAGTTTTTTTTAAAAGTCAGACCTGTTAATTCTGATTTTATTTCCAAGAACTATAACTGACAGCGTACAAAAACATTTTTTGGATTTTTTTTTTTTTAAATGAACATTTCTCTTTAAATCCAATCAGAACCAGCACAAGCGCTGGCTATTCTTCCTGGGTTCCACTTAATTGTAAGTTCATAATAAAACAGTGACTATATATAACTTTTACATTTTCTCCATAACTGCACCAGGTTACAGAGCCCTCACTCAAAACAAAAAAAGTGATCCCGGTTAGGATACTGAGCAGAGCATTTTTTGTACAAATCTAACTATAAATGAATTGCAACATAACAATCAAGTGTCTCCAGTGTTTTGCTGGTGGTGGTATATTTCATTTATCCTTTTCAAGTAGGTAATTTCTTACCTCATCATTTTAATTCTTCACCTTATTTTAGTGTTTCCTCAAACTACATGCACACAACTTCTTCCCTGTATGTGCCTGCTGTGTTGCCTTTCTTCGTCAGCTGTTTTCTAAAGTCAACCAAAAAACATCTCGCATTCAGACTTTTTCACGCACAATTACTTTATCACAAGGTGAATTAATTGTGGGGCTAGTTGTTAATGATGTCACCAATCAAAACAATCAAGACCAATGTGGTACTGAATGACATCGGCACCAACAGGTGTGTTCACTGCTCGTGCTTGTAATATATCCCCCCGAGTCAGCGTCTTCTAACGTAGTACCAGATAACGTCTATCTCTCTTTGTTTCTCTACGAAGTGCTAAAATGGGTCACCAAAAAGTGCGTACCGTGACGACCATTAATATCCCTAGGCGGTCCGCCTGAGTAAAGTCTGTGTGAGGAAAGCGCGGCTTATTCTGGCCTTAGATATTACCAATTGCGAGCGTACTGATGTGTCTGGCTGTGACAATAGTCAGTTACTGTCTGTGCATCTATGTGCATGACGTGAATCATCATGCATTGGAGTATATAGGTATATTTGACCAGCACAGGATCACATATGTGACGCTTAATAACTGGGCCAATTTCATTCACCAGCCGATCGATCGGTGCATCTCTAAGTTTTATCAAAGCTAAATATTTGTAAAAAAAAGAAAAGAAAAAAGGGGTGTGAACTGATCTATCGATCATGCTGCATTCACTGAACTGGTCGTGCGCTATGATGGTTAGTTGAAGTAAATAATGCAATTATGTCCACTGGAAGCAAATTTGATCCCCATGACCAAGATCAGGTTGATCATTGCAACAAGCCTTCCATTTATCTTCTGCAATCATGCACTTTCATGACACCAGACTGAGATTTTGGCATTTCAGTCCAAGTAAAGGTGCTTTATAAGGAAAGTAATTTGCTTCCTCCTTATGAATTCACTATTTGGAGGGACAGGATTTTTAACAGCACAGTTTCAAAACAGTTTGAAGAGGACTGTTTTACTCACTTGTAAGTCAACCCATCTCCTTTAGAGCATAGCTCTTCAGCCGTATGACCATCGGAGACAACGCACGGTTGGTCAGATCTGCTGGTTCAAAATGTGTTGGCCATTACAAAGCACTGCTGCGTACATGTCAACCACCATTGCGCGAAGGTGAGGTTTCAAAAATTAGGATACCTTACTTTGAATTAATTTAACTACTTAACTAGGATTTTCGGACAAACATATCAAAGTTTGTGATGCAGGGGAACTTACTTGTATGTAAGGCCATCTCCAATCGAGAAGAGCTGCTGAGCTGAGAGCCCATCTTCAGGGACGTAGCCTGTACCCCCACTGATTAAGTAATCCGCCATGCTGTAAAATGATAAAGAAAGGCAACTTCAGTCAACTGTGTGGCCCAAGACTCAAAGATATTTATCTAAAGACAGTAAAATTATGCTCTCCAAAAACACTACAACATCCTCTAGCCAGCCTTAAGTCAGTGCAAGATCAAACAGGTTCCTCTGCTCACAAAAACAGACAATTAATAATTCAATAAAAAACTTGTAACAATGTTATAGAGACATTATTTTACTACAAGTCATAACTACTATTAAGTAACATTAGGTCACAAAAACTACCACAACCCCATAGTATGTCTTCATACTGTGATGTTCTGGGAAACAAACAGAACGTGCTGGTCTAATGTTTATAATTTACCACACTGAACACTAAGTTCTGCTGGAACAGATTGTGCTAAATACTATGCTATAACGCAGCATCCTTGCTGCTAATCATCTATGCTCCATTATCCATGCTAGTATCCATGTTAGACCACAACTCACTCTTGCCTCAGTCCATACCTGAGATCAGTGATGGTTGGCTAACCATCACTGATTTAAAAACTGACAACCAAGCAGTAAAAGTTGCCATTTTATTACAATAACTGATCATTTGAGAGCTCAATGCATGCCAAAGTGAGGAGTGCCTCTATTTAGAAAGCATATGATCTAGGGCTGAGCACGTTAAAGCATTATTGCGTTAATGCATTAATTAATTAACACATAATTATTTTATTGCACATTGACGCAGTTTTTATTATTATTATTATTTAGAAAGTCTGTTTCTCACTGGCTCTGAATACACATACAGTCAAACCATGGGTCACAGGAGGGGCAGGATGTCAAATCACCCAACCAGACTGATTTGTACTGCGCGTCGCAACTTCAGCAGCGGGCGGGTGTGTGCATGACGCGACCACTTCACCTCATTCTAACAGAGACACTTTCTACTGAACACAGTCTGTTTATGCTGCTCCCTGATAAAAAAATGTTTCTGCTGATTTATATATTATTCATATGTTAACCTGTTGCTCAGAAGGTGCCTGTTATGATGTTGGTGGTAGCGGCTCTGGACTCTGATGGTAACTTGTTTTAAGAAGCTAGATAAAAGGTAATGCCCTGGTAGTGGCAAATAGCTTTGGTTTTATATTTGATTTGATATTTATTGCTACTGTGTAAAAAGAAAACTGCTGGTAAAAAAGCCGTTTATTTGTTTAAAGTATAAACAAGATGTTATTCTACTCCTTGTGTATATAGCAGTAAATTTAAATTAAAAGAGTGCAATACACTACTTTAGAATTCATTATTCAATTTTGCACATAACAATGCAATTAATTGCAATCAAAATCTATCTTTTCCCAGCACTAATATGATCTAAAATATATTTTTTACCCTAAATAACACATTTTGAGAAAAGAGGCTACACTAGTTTTAAAGTGAGTTTGGTGTTGCCTTTAGGCACAAAGATTTCATGCCAGTTTTGACAAACCTTTAAGGCAACATTTTCAGGAATGCAAAGGTTACCCTTCATTAAATGAAATACATACCATAAAATGAACATTCACACTATTAGTCCAGTGTTACAGTGATAATACCTGTAGACAGATCACATATGTCTCTGCATCTAAAGCATTAAGACTGTTTTTTATAAAAACATAAAATTGAACGCACAACGCAAATGACAACAGTGCTGTAACTTTCCCCACACGACTATACAAAGGTGAAGTTAGTTTAATATTTGACATTCACAGGTTTTCGTGGCTGTTAACGTCTCAATTTCTCCTAGTTTTGGGATATCATAGAGAGCTAATTTAGGCAGACATTTCACAGTTTTGATCAACTTATAATCCCAAAAATTTCAATTCAGTTGAGAGTGCAAAAAACGTAATGTCTGTCCTATGCACCTGTCGCTACAGTTAAGGGATTTCCTGAGAAGGCCCCTAATACCATTATCAGTGACATACAGTCTAAACACAAATATTCATATTTAAGGCAATAGGTCAGTGATAAAGTTTTTAAGGGATTTCCTTAGTGCTTTTGTGTGAAAGTTGCCAGAAGATGTCCAAGACACATGAGCTGGTTTGATGTCAATATATAGATAAATATGCAAACTATTTAAATTACAACCCACATTACAGCAATGTGCATAATTAAGGAAATGGATAGTTCTTTTGTTTGTACAAACTGACAGGTATGAGATGTTTATGGGTTTAAAGGCAGAGTTTTGAAATTTTTATGTTAAAAAACAAACTAAAAGTTATTTAAGATTGAATGGATCTTATTGCACTTTTAAGATGGTCCCTATCTCTGTGTATTGTGGCAGGCGATTTGGACAGAAATTCAGTTATGTGTGCTCTCAACTGCATCATTTAAGATGACTTTGAGTTGATGAAAGCAAAATTCAAACATATCCAAAATCTAGGAGGAATCGAGGCTTTGACACGGAGCTTTGAATCGTTAACACAACACCGAATGTCAAACTTCACCCCGGACGACCATATGTAAAGCAAAATATGGCTGGGTGACCCACAAACATTTAACTGAACCATTACTAACGTTACATCACGTAAAAGCATCTGAAATGAAAATAGAGTCCAAATAATAACACAATACTCTCAGCTTACTGTGCCAACCTAAGCGGCCTGGTGACCTACATTACATTATCAGTAGCTAGCACACATTAGCTGCTTGCACATCACATCCGTAACTAAAAATAAGCTAACGTTACCTCAGAACTGTCTTTGTTGTTTATACAGTAAAGCGATAAGGCAGCATCCATGCTGTTGGTCATCCGTTTTACTTTGACCATGCTAGCATCCATGTTAGGCCGCATCTCTCTTTCTCCTCAGTCAATTACTGGCCAACAACCATCACTGATTTAGAAACCGGTTTTCAACAAAGCAGCACAACAGGAAAAATTGACATATTATCACATTAACTTATCTTTTGAGAGTTCAATACGCGCCGAATTGAGGAGTGGCTCCGTTTATACAGTATAAAGATTTAAAATGTGTTTCCACCACGTATAACGCCGTTTTTAGAACAGAATTAACACTATTTTGGCAGAATTTTGAAGGGAGTTTGGTGTTGCATGCAGGCGCAAGTCCAGGCTCCATGCTTGATGTGACGTTTTATCCAGCATTTTCATGAATTTTTCCCAGCAACTTTAGTACCATAAAATTAACATGTTTATAATTTTTCCACACGCCACACAAAGATACAAAATGTCTCTTAACCACAGTCACCACAACAACCAGTTTGACCATTAACGGTATTATCCTAACGTTAGGTTTTGGGCAATATTACCTGTAACATTAGCAAGCCGTTTGGAGGATTGGAAATACTAGCTGGCAATACGGCTGGTACTTTAACAGTGATGTAGTTAATTTTGCTTAACGTTAACAGGCAAGTTAACGTTAAGTAAGACCTCGTGTAATCATTTACGTTAGTCAAAGTGCACAAAAAGAATACTGTTTTCACATGCACACACACACACACACATTACCAAATGTATCTTTAAAGTTACGTGTTTTGTCTCATTTAAGCAGTGACATATTTCCATAGGTATAAACGCTAGCGTTCAGATACTAGCTAACTTACATGATGTCGCTAATATGATAACGTAACTACAATTTGGATGTTAAGCTAACTTTACCTCATTAAAATGTATATCAGCGTAAATAAATAGGTACACTTGACCACATTAACGACACTATAAAAATGTCCCAATTACAATCGATGTGTTAATTATCCATTATTGCGCATGAGACTGAACTTTTGGCAGAACAGACATGAGCTGCGTCCAGACAACGTTAACGTAACACTTGCAGACATGTGGAAGCAACCGTTAGCATTTAGCATTAGCGACTTGGTTGTGTTGGCTTCACCTACAGAAAACGCTTCCACCAATTTAATACAAGGTTCTCCATCTTTAAACAGGTAACGTTAATAAGGTGTTTTAAATTACGGAGCTTCTTAACCAGCGTGAATCCCCAACACAGTTTACTAGACAAAGTAAAAACGTTACCATTAGCTAGCTAACTACCTTATTGAGCTGATGCCCACGTTGACCAAAGGGAAGCAACTTTCCAGCTGTGATGCTACACAGAATACAGGCTAAAAAAAGCGATAGTAGACACAGCGATTCTTTCTACCTCGATGAAAAAAATGATCTTCCGTGGCTCCAAGATATTAGAGTCAGGTAAACAGTGAATCAGGAGTGCTCGCCTGTCGCAGCAGACAGACTCAGTGCGTGTTGGTGTTATGTACTAGCAGCGCCACATCCCCTCTCATCACAGAGGCGTGTTTAACCCCCTGCGTTTGCAACTGTGAACTCAGGACCAATAGTGGAACGAAAGGGGTGCAACTAGAGGGATTCACGTTCATGTGCCATGCTTGGACTCCAGTTGGGTACTATGTTAGAGTTAGTAAAGTATAAAGTATATAAAATAGGTTAAGTCCCTTAACCTATTTTTAAATACTCTAATTACTCTTACTCCAATTTAATTCTAAATAATATTAGCGTTGATAGTTTTGAAAGTTGCTTTGGCAGAGATGCAAGATTACTGTACTGCACTTAGGTAACAGTTTTGTGGTAGACTACTTTACTTGATTCCTTACAATCCTTCAACTACATTTCACAAGGGAAGTATTGTGGTTTTACTCCACTACACATATTAAGTCTCAATTATATTTTCCATTTTAAGATTTTACATCCTACAAAGCCACTAAGGGGACATGGGCAAAATACAAGTAAAATTTACTGTGCGCACAAGAAAGTATCTTGTGCTCATGAGGAACTATCCCATACCAGATTGTATCTCTTGCGCACCAGATACTTTATAAAATAATATACTTTGTTACATATTCAACCAACAGCCACATTAAAATACTGCTCATATGTTAAACTATAATAGCAATCCAATATTGTAATAAATAACAAAACACAGAGAGGGGCCATATTGCTGCGTAATGAGTACTTTAGATATTTCTATCTTATATTTTAAATACATTCTGTTGATAATAGTAAGGTACTTTTACTCAAATAACATTTTGAATACAGGACTTTTACTTGATGGAGTACTTTTGGACTAAAGTGGACTAAATGTTGGATCTGAGTACTTCCTTTATCACTCTGCTTTGGCAGTTTCAGTTTATCTTTCATTTAGTCACTAGTTTATTGATGTGTTTATTGTAATACATCCTCATGTTGTTTGCTAAACATATGCTTGGCAGAGTTAGGTCATTGTATAGGGTTGATTGGTAATCCCTGACAGCATGTGGGCATGACTTTTAACACTTTGAAATAGGAAATCATATGACTAAGCAGCTCTCTCAATCTCTCATGCACATGTGCATCGATCGATTTCCCAAAATCAGAACTTTCATGCCTTAATTTTCCTTAACTTGGAAAAATGTCATGCTGAATTTAAACTGCACTGTCAATTATGGTCACATGTGAATTATGTAAACTGTAAGTGTGCTGAAAAGCTAGCACCAACTACATTTTATTGACATGATAACAGTTATTAGAGGTGTGCTGAGAAGCCACATGTAACAGACTGTAGCTCAGGCTGCATGTGCTCTCTTAAGCAAAATACGTTTCACATATTATTCCTTATTCTGATGTTAAGGAACACGAAATCGTGATGTTGATCAAATGCACTGCTCCAGTCCCCCTTACAGTAATAGATCAACTTTGTCTTGTCTAGTTTCAGTTAATGTATTGTGTTGTATGGTGTCTCGTCTTGTAAGTTGAATTACTGACATTGACTTTGTTTTCAGCACCTTGGACTATGAGAAACTGCATTTGTGGAGTACTTGGCTCATAAATTGTGCATCCTAAGTATTATAAATACTTTCAGTATGTTGTACTGATTACAAGCATTGTGTAAGAAACAAAAGCAATTTCAACCAGTATAGGAGCAAGAAGTTCTATTTTAGCCACCAAAGAGAATGACATGGGTTAAAATAAGAACATACCTTTTAAAGCTTATTTAATTATTGTGAAATCTATTTGATGATGTTTATTTATTTAGCAGTGGCCTTTAAAGAATACATGTAAACAGCATTACCAAAAACATAAAGCTGCACATACAGACTCACACTCTCTTTCCAGCATGCAGCACACACACACACACACACACACACACACACACACACACGCACACACGTGCATGTTCACATCACTTGACAGAATGTCAGCATACTGCTATTGTCATCGAGCTGTCCGCATTAGAAATGGCTGGCATGAGATACTGACAGAAAATCACTGTTGATAAATTCAAATGTTATTACTAATAAACGTTTTGCCCTATCGGCTACTAAAAAAGGAGAGACATCAGTAGTCTCACATTTAAGACTTTAACTACACCAAGAGCTATTTTTACTATAGGTATTCAAGTCCAGCAGTCTGTCTTCATCTGTGTGCAAATACCTTAAATAATCTTGCGATTTGACACACAGCCCATGCAGAAGCAGGCAAATGTGTTGCTAATATTGTGTTGGATTTGTAATAGGGCTGCTGATGATGGCATCATAAAAACTATATTGATTTTTTTCTAGTAGAGATGTTTTACTGACTTAACATATCAGATATTGAATACAATAGAGAACCACATGGTCTTCCCTATAACCCAAATGCTTTACAGTCCTCTCTTGTTCTATATTAATCTTAAATTGCTAGATATGTCTGCAAAGGTGACTCAGGGGAATCTGTTTCCCACTCGTATGTTTGTGTCAATTAAATGTGGGTCATTGCAGATATGGGTCAGTGGTTCCTTTATGCACTGTAGCTATTCTGAGCAGTTGAGTCAGCCTTGTTTATCCTACCCTGCAGCATGCTGCTCACTCCTGCCTTGATGTTGTGTCACAGAATTGTCACAAGAGACAGAAGGGCCACATTAAAAATAGCAATTGTTAACTAGCCATTGTTTGTTGTTTTAGCATGTGCTCATAATCCAAACACATTATCCACAGGGTCTTCAAACAACTCAAAAATGAAGTGTATCATCCAAAGAAAGGGATTTAACTTCAAGAGCATTTGCAAACTGATCTAAATACAAGTGTGTGTGGACATGTAAACTGACCCGACGGCATGAAGTTAATTTACATGTGCAACCTTATGAAGGCAAAGCCAGGGGAGAGTAAAGCCTGAAAGCTAGTCGACTGACATCACATGTATCTTTTTAAAATCAAGAATAATCCTGTATCTTTCAATCCTGGAAAAGGTTTTTGACTTTTTATTCAAAGTTTCTGCAGGACTCTCATACTTGCTGGTAAGAAATTAATTTTGCTGGAGGCAAATCTGCAATAACATAATGTGAAGATAAAACAAATAGAATTGATGTATTTTAATCTAAACACTGCTTGAGTTATACCTATAACCATCCTCCATGTAGTTTTCCAGTAACTCACCTCTCTGGGCCTAGACCGGCCTGGATGCGTGTGGCGCTGTATCGCTGGGCTGCAGTTTCATGTCCATGGCCATGGGAGGTTTGTCGGACATAATGTTCACCTTCCCGTGATAAAATATTGGTACATGGGAGCTGAGTGTCTCCCACAATTCTCCGATAATCCACCTGCTGGCTCTCCCTCGCTCCATCTGCCCCAAAGTGCTCATAACCATACCCCTCCATTGTGCGTCCAAGGTCAGTCTCTGAATACGGTGGCCCTTTAGCCTTGCTTTCAGCTTTAAACTTTCCAAAGTCAGTGAAAATATCCAACAGCTGAAAGTTACATTTGGGTCAAAACAGAAGACTTCTTAAAACCCTTAACTTCATAACCCAAGCCTGGTCAAAGTGAATGAGTGACAATTTGCAAAACAAATGCTAACTCTCCATTTTTTTCTAAATATTTTTATCTGAATTCCAATGTGTGCTCTATTTACTCTTCTGCTGTCTTCCAAACTGGATATAGAGCTGCAAAAGTGTTCCCATGGAGAGAAAAAAAAAAAATAGACCTGTGTCAGGCAACTCCGTCTGCCCCTGCACAGGATGCACCTGCCTACAAAAAGGCACCAGCCACCTCTAGGCGTGTCAATAGAGGGCGTCACCTAGGAGATTCTCCCACTGAGAGGGTGTCGCTGTGGAAATGATGCCAGCAGCAGGGCGTTGTTGTGGAGAGGCTGTTGTCGATGTCTTTGAAATGTTGGATGAGATTTTCTGTCATGAAGGCAGAGGGTTGTGGAAAGGTTAGATGAGTACTGTACAGCCCTTCTACATACTTACATGTGGGATAAAGCAGTTATTGCCCTGAGCGCTTCTCTAAAGCTTGAATGGAGTGAGTGGTATTGTCCTGCTGAGTGCTCCGTGAAGCTCTCTGTGTCTTGCTCCCTCTTCTCGATGGTTTAATCCAGCTTTCTATCATAGGCACTTTTACAAAGAGGATTTCAGAATTAGAACAGGCAGGACTAGAGACGAGCTTTGCAAAGAGAGCAACACGTTTTGACAGCCCAAACAGCAAGATCATGACTGTGGTGTTATTTTTATTTGTCTCACTGGGATCATCTAAAACCAAATACATACAGCAAAGATAGCATTTCTGTAAACATTTGGAACAGAGAGACTGTCTTCTTCAAGTGCAAACTTGACGAAGTTAGCTCCTCACACCAGGATCTGCAGGTGTGAACTTGTATTTGTTTCTTATGCTTTGCGTAGGCCTCACAAAAAAACTTCAGTTTTTAATCTACAGATAAGAAAAACTGGGGCTAAACAAAGCAAGTTTGCATGAAAATAAGCTCTGGTGTAACCACTCCCCCTCCTGAAAAAAGTCAAAGGCCAGGGTTAGACCCACAGTTAAACACAACATGTACCTTGACGTTGCTGAGTGAAGCTTGCACCAAGGTGTCAGAGCGTGACATCATGCTAAATGGATTTTGTAAGCATTTAGTTTTTAAAAGAAAATCCCTTATGATCTGCAACCATGTTCTTACACACATCTTTACTCCTCTCTCAAGTCAAACTGGTTCTTTTCGGCATCAGAAATGGGTGTGCACTCATGCCTTGAGCGGGATGTGCATTTAGTATGCAATGTGCAGAATGTGTCAAGTCATCCATTGTTTTTAGGTTTTGTGTGAACCGTTCGTACATTTTAGCCAGTGGAAAGGATTCCCCTCCACACATACACATGGGGGGGCCGTCACTCTTCTCAAAGGGATCACCTCCAGGTGACTTGACTGTTTGTGACAGTTGGTGAGACGTTAAGATGGAAAATCCTCTTAGCCTGTCCTCTGAGGCTCTAGTAAGTCCCCCACTTACAACTTGCATTTATCTCCAACACATGGTAATAGAAACCCCTTACCCACACAATGAAGATGAAGAACAAATGAGGAAACCGAGTTTTAGTACCAAGGGTATATACATTTGCAATCTCAATGTATTGGCAAGATGAGTGTAGACCATTGATGCTGTAGTGCTTGAAAATCATGTAATCTATTAATGGGGTTAGTGTCTCATGCAAAAGTGATGGCAGCACTCCACTCTTAATTTCACATGTGCATGTCCTCAGGTTTTGCACAGCCCCTCATCACATTCAATTACATTTGTCATAATGAATGTCATGTGCAGTGAGTGTGGCTACTCATTGACTAGCTGAGACAAATCAGAGTCATGAGATTCAACACAAGGGTAACCATTCCTAACAGAAGAACATTTAGCAGGTTATCTGAATCTACCATTGAGTTGTAATTCATTCCACATCACACTACTTTGATACAGTATCATTTGATGTTTTTAAAAGACATGTTTAATGTCCTCCTATAAGTAACAGTTGGTCAGATTTAAAGTTTTTTATTTTACTGTCATTTTTAGATGGGTGTCATCTCATTTTAGACTTGATTCAGTCAAGTCATTTATTTTATGAATAGTCCAAAATCATAATTTTTTGTCAGAGCTTTGCAATCTAATAATAATAATAATAATAATAATAATAATAATAATATTAATTTGATTTTGATGACATGTATAGGCAGTGTCGTATGCTTTATGTTTAAGCTACCATGTTAGCAAGAAAATTATATTACAAACAAAAAAGTGAAGTGAATTTATTGCAACCTATAGCAACTTTTACAGAACGAAGTGCTTTACAAAAGTAATATTAACAAGAGACAATAAAACAAAAGCAACAATTCAATATATTATATTGAATATAGTATATAGTACGCAGGATAAGCGGTTGACGATGGATGGATGGATGGAATAAATAATAATCAATCAATAAATATATATATATAAGCAAGTGTGCCCTGGTTTGAAGACCTAAGTGGCCTAAGTAGTGATTTCCGGGTGAAGCTTATCGGAAATGTACCCAGGTGCCTGACCATGCAGGGCTCTATATGTGAAAACAAGTGCCTTAACTGAATCCTGAACCTGACAAGCAGCCAATGTCACAATGACAGGACGGGTGTGATGTGACTTGTCCTGTTAGACCTGGTTAACAGCCTTGTTGCAGCATTCTGGCCCATTTGTAGATGGTCCAGAGATGACTTGCTGCACAGATTTATGTCTGACACTGTTTCTTAAATGAAAGAACAGGTCAAATATTTGATATATTAATCTAAGTAAATAAATCGGTCAAACATAACACCAAGATTCCTGAGGTTTGACGTTACAGTTGACGAAAGTGACCCATACACTGGGATCATGGGAGCTATGGTGTCAGAAGCATTAATAAGGACCTCTGTCTTGTCTGTGTTAAGTTGTAAAAGGTTTCATTTTACAGTTGTTATCAAAGCCATTCAGTTCTTTATAGCAGTCAGTCATGTTCAGTGCAGTCAAGTTGTTATTTTCATCAGGCTTAAAGGAAACATATAGCTGGCTAACATCAGCATTACATTGATAAAAAACACCTTTATGTTTGCTAATGATGTGACTTAAGGGGAGTATATACAAAGAAAATAAAATCGGGTGCAACACAGAACCCTGAGGAACACCGCAGGACAAAGCAACAATTTCAGACATGTAATGGCCCAGTGACACAAAAAAGCTCTCTCTCTCTCTGACAGAAAGGATAACAACCAGTCCTGTGCACTCACTGAGACACGCACCGACTGCCTAAGCCTTCGAATCAAGATGCTATATTCTATAGTATCACAGGTACAAAGCCTTCCTTATATTCCTAAGGAGTTACCTTAGTTGATAATTTCCTTAGCAGTACAATTAATCAAATTACCAATACCCAAGACCTGGGTGTTTAAAAGGATAAGGTGGGTCTAATTATCAGCAAAACAGATTATTTTCAGATTATGAAAAACAAACTGAAGCAGAGCTGAGTGACCATAACTGACCTCAGAATGACCAACAGGGGGAAAGTAGGACTATACTGGCTGGACAAACCATTCAACAAACAATTCAATTGATAACAGCAAATGCTAATAAACCTATATGCTCAATCAGATTTTGTTGGTTGTTTAGTTTTTGTTTAGTGACTATAACTAAATGTAAACTTGAGTGAAAAGGTGCAATTAAAGTGACAGCCTGGCTGAGAGGAAAAGATATTTTAGACTGCTGACGTGACCGTGGGTGTGGTGCAGTATGTTTTACTAAGATATCAACCTTTTTCACAGGGGACATTTAGACTTGTCAAAGCTTATGCATTTTAGTGTCCCAGTAAGCTATGACAGTATGCAAGTATGCACAAAACCTGGGCCTTCAAGGTGGAATGCAGCTATTATTAATATTAATAATTATACCTCTCATTTTACTGCTGTTAAAAACAGATTTTATACAAGCTGCATTATAGGTAGGAAAAGTATGTGAAAATAATAAAATAAACAATGGCTAAATTGTATTAATCTGCTTCAGTTTCAGGGTCCTGGTATTACATGTTAGCTTGTTAATGTTATTAGTTAACACCTGTGCCTTTCCTGTATTACAGGGCCTATTATAAAACAGTATTGTATTATTAGACTAAATACAAAGCTATATAAACTATTTTCTGATGCCCAGGTGTTCAATGTGCTGATTTCTACCTCCTACTAAAATGTAGTAATGCAAGACTGCTCGCCAGGTCTGAAACCATGTGAGACTGTTCTTAACTGTCACACACTGACATCTTGTGGATGCAATGTTTTGTTGCACCAAACACCACTTTAATTTCCTGATTCTTTGGCTGCAGCACATTTATTCACTGTCATGTATCAACTCTATTCTTGCAGGAAGGTAAATCAGTATCTGTCTTCTGTCCTTGGATAGCCTGTATGAGACACAAAGTCCCTAATTGTATTGCGTTATTGTGTTGTTGACAGTCCCTCCTACCCCACCCCACGTTCCTTTTTAAAAAACAAAAAACAAAACTGTAGACTTTTACTCTTTACTCTAGTATTTTCTGTGGACCAGTAACCTACTTTTAATTTCGCTGCATTTTCCATTCAGTCTCTTATCTGCATTTTGTTTCATTAACGCCTGTCAGTCAGGCTGTGTGCACGCAGTTACGCAGAAGAGTATAGAGCGCCTGGTCTCCTCTGTGGTACAGAGACGGGCGCTTATCACAGGTATGACTGAGCTAGGCAGATGCAAACATTTAGAAAATCAGGCAAATACCATTATTGTTCTACTGATACAACCCAGCAAGCAATTTCACGGTTAAAAGACGTCTAATAGACGTCTAAACAGAGCCCAGACGTCTAGGCTAAAACAGGGCTGAATTTGGGCTGTCAGTGAAAGTTTGGTAGACGTCTAACCATAGCCCAAAAATAGACGTAATCAATTAGACCACTATTGAACGGCTACATATAGACGTCTAATAGACGTTGAAAATCGGTCTAGGCTAAAACAGGGCTGAATTTG
>JAPMOB010243417.1:0-15150 GCA_029875015.1 Lepomis gibbosus | reverse complement strand
CCATACCTCCTTTAAATTGCTTCTAAACACTCAGGCAATCCACAGAATGGCTCTTTCAAAGAAAAGGGCCATATGGCCCCCTGCTAATGGTTGGTACTCTGCAAACCCCACTACAGAGCTGACAGTGGTTGAAGACAAGAAGGGGGTGGGGGAAGGAAGACCAATTACATCTCCTGCTCAGCCTTGAGTTGTAATTGGTCTACACATCCTGGCGGATGCAATTGTGTGAAACTAAGGATGAAAAGATAATTACCTCAATCATAGCTGTGCCGACATTTCTCAGAGGAGAGATTTAAGGGTTTCCTCAGAGTCAGCTTTCATATTCTGCTTTATTATAGTTTTTTCAACCTCTAAATCATACCTTTTCTGTTATTAAATATAAATTTTCCTCATTGATAACACTATAAATCTTCTCTCAGCTGAGCATTGTGTGTTTTAACAGTCCACCTTTAACAGTTGTTGGTTTTATCTGTAGAGGTAGTGACCTGTTAATGGTACTATGCTAGTGTTTTCAATAAATGTAGGTCTGTAGCTGTTCTGGATTGTCAGACTGAACCACATTAGAGGAACCTTAAAGTTGTTTCCTAAAACTTCGTAAACTTATCAGGCAAGCTGCTCTTTGTTGTGACACCACAACCCCATCCAGCAAGATGGTTTATAAAAATGTAAAAGTTTTTTTTTTTTTTAAAGGCAACAGTGATGAAGTGATGAGCGAAGAATGGTGAGGAAATTGTATTACCTTATTTAGATTGATGGCATGTGAAATTTAATTTTGTCATGTGGTTAGCTACATATGAACATTTTTGGTTTGAGCTGATGATGTTAGAGGTGTGAGGGCTGTTTTTGCATTGTAGATAGTGAAAGCAACTTTGTGGAGGTTGCAGTGGATCTGTCAACACCTATCTAGTGTCTATCTTATCTTGGGTCTTTTCAGGGTCACATGTGTCAGTTGTTGGAACTGACAGTGGAAACTATTTTGTCGTTTTATCGTTGCGAATCGTGATTAGTGTGGGAAATTGGTGGCTGTAGATATGCTATATATCTTAATGCCAAACACACTAGTGTTTTAGTCTGGTTTCAACCTGCCATTTGGTACTAGACATAAAGTTTGCAGATTGTGCAAGGTTGGCTGACTTTCTCTTATGTTAAATAATCATGAAAACATTAGCCCGGTTCAAAGCAAAGATGAAGGGTTTGTGTACTGTATTGCAACCATGTTTAATGTTAGTTCAGTTATTAGGCCGTTCTTAGGTTTCTCTTTTTTTGTTTTGGTCTCTGACAGAACAAGGACAGAAGAACAGGTTGAGCTATGGTGTGCTGTGGCAGCATACTTATTTAATGAGTACCTTAGCAGAATGCTTTGTCTCTTTGTGCAGTTGGTGTACTGGGCCAAGATGATGTACGCTGCCTATGAATGACGCAGACACCTGCAGTCCCATGGCTCTGCAGAACAGCCTCAGTAGGTCAGATAGACCAGCTAACTCAGCTCTCTTGAGGCATGTGCAGCATACCTCCTATTCTTGGATCAATGGTATGTTATTAAAGTGGATGAATTGATCCAATAGATTATTGTTTCAGGTAATCATTTATTTGTGTGTGACCTAAGGAGGAAAGCAACTTGTGTGCTATTGCTATTGTGTGTACTAATGTGAAGCATGTGTTAACCAAGTGTCAATTTGTTTGTTACTACATTAGGTATACTGAAGAGCTGATTGCCAACTGCTTTGCAAGAAGTCAGACATGTAGAGGCTTGTGTTTCTATTACCTGTGTGCTCATCAGGAAAATGTCTCTACACTGCTGGAGCCTCATTACAGAAACATTTTAGCTTTCTGTCTGTCCCATCTTATCTTAACTTTCAAGGAAAGAAACCTTAACGCTAACCCCTAACCCTAGCTTCCTACTACAGAAGCAATTCCTAAACTCATGGCTGTATCCAATCCTTTCTCAGACCTTAGATCTTACTTAACTTAAGAAATCCTAATTAGAAATTTAAACTTGATTCTTTAATCCACACTCGTCATGTCAGGCCTGTAACTGTGTTTAGAACATACAGGGGACATTTTTAGCAATGAGTCGGAGGCATTAATCATGTCGATGGAGGAGAGGAAACCTCACCTTTTTTGGAAGATTTCCTCCAAATTATGGCCCAGTACCAGGATAAAGATTTGAATGGACGTAGCATATCACTCAAATTCAAATGTAGATATGTAGCCATTAATACATGGTCCGGGAAACTTCAAGCACCATCATAAAGTTTGAGTATCCTTTCAATCATAATATTTTGGTGTTCATGTTTTTTGTTGTTTGTTATTGAATTTAGAACAGGGTCTATGCCATCCTTCAGTTAGGACGGTTCTGTAATGGCTAAATTCCTACCCTAAGATTGCAGATTCCTTTCCTAAATGCAGTTAAGAAACATGTTTCTATAATACCAAAAATCCTAAATGTTATTCTGAACTGAGGATTTCAACCTTAGGAAGTTTCTGTAATGAGGCCCCCAGTCAGGAACACAAGGAGGTGCTGTGTTAGGTGTCATTCTGCCTTTTGTAAACCTGTGGTTTGGTTCAGCTGAGCGCAATCTAAGATCTTATATCACTCAGCCGTTAAAAGAGCATCATCTGTATATCTTCTCATCTTGGATGTTGACAGCTGATTTGAAAAGCTGCGATGGGGAAAAAACTAGAAGATTCCCAGCTGTCTTACCTGTTCACTCAGTAAAGCAGACCTGGTAGGTGTGTGAAGACAGAGGACAGGAGGAATGGAAAGGAGGAGGTCAGAAAGGAGAAATGGGACACCATGTTTGCTGATGCGTGTAGTTCTGTGTACATACAGTATGTCAGCGCTTAGTGCAATAATTTGACAGGAATGCTCCAGGGTCCTCCTTTCTGTGTCGAAAGACGGGAGAGAAAAAATAGCCTTGCGTTCTGCAGAAAGCTGCTAACCAAGCTTTGCAGTGTGGATTTGCAGTGACCTGTATTTTGTAGAGACTGGGCCAGATGGGAGAGCATAAGCAAAAGAAAGTTAGGGAGTGAGCAAGGCAGATTGTGTGAGTAGACAAGGAGCGAGGTAAAGGGAGGGTAAGTCGTGAGGTTTTAAAGTCATCAATTTCTCAAACTCCTTGGTAACTTGGCTCTTTAAATGTGGCAAGCTGAATTTATGGGCTTCATAAATAGACCCAGCTATAATGATAGGGTATAAGTGAGGAAAAAGGCAGACTGACTGTTTAGCGATGGCCTACTTACAGTGCATTTGTGTGTTGTGCCTTAGTCTTTGGTAGTCACTTCATTACTCAAGATGATTGAGATCAAACTGGGATTATGATTATGCCAAATCTGCCTGTTTAGATTCTTATTATAGGCACAGTTATAAGCCAAGTAAAAGTTTTAACCAAAATATACAACTCAAGAATTTTCCACAGTAAAATAAAAAGTGGTCTGTCAACGTCATGGAGGACATATTTTAACCACTTTCAAGCAGCTTGAGCACACAGATTTCATAAGGAGTTTAGGCTGAAATCTACATGTGGTGGCATCTTTTTCATCATTGGGATAGTAACCCTGCACAGTATTTACATTTCGTGTCTTTTATCTAATTCAAATGTATGAGAGTGAGCATTTCCCCACTTCAACAGTTGTGCTACATGCAGTTCAGCAGCCTTAATTTTCAAAAGGATTTCAGCTTTCTGACTCTGGCTACTTATGTTAAAGGGATAGTTATACTTTTTTGACATGAGGTGGTATAAGTTACTTCCCAGTCTTTAAATCTGGTTGAGGTTCCTGTGGTCGGAGATCTCCCAGTGAATGCCTGCAGCTTGTCAGCCAAAAGTGAGCGGCAGCCCCACAGGCTGCAAACAAACAAAAACATTACAGCTACAAAAACACACAACATAGTTTAACTTTAGTTTAGTTCCTTTTTCTGTCCACAATAGATTATGACATCTTTTGCATGAGTCCACTGTTTGTTTTTCAACAAACTACATTGTCTGTTGAAGTGTAGTATGTTCCATGCATCAGCATCACTACTGGTGAACAATGCATGCACCCTTTTGTAAAATAAATCCAGTCTGCGCTTGTATCTCAGATTTCACATTTCTCACATTGAGCTGAAGCCGTTCTGTCACTCACTCCCTGCCCCCTCAGCTGCAGTGGTCACCCTCAGGAGGGAGACTGTGTGTGTGTGTGTGTGTGTGTGTGTGTGTGTGTGTGTGTGTGTGTGTGTGGATGGATACAGATTGACTGACTAGTTGATGGCTGTGGTGAGTGCTGTAACCTCCCCCTCCATCCTCTCTGTGGTCACTGATCCTGTCCCCTAGCTCTGGATTATGGGCAGAGAGAGGGCACACCCTGAGGCACAATTTGTTTGCTGTTACTCTGCACCATAAGCCAGCTCTGAGAGTGACTGTCATATTTGGATCATTAGGCATAGCTATGAAGGGCCAGGCAGATGTACTGTCTTGAGTGTATATAAATCATTATTATTTACCTAAATGGCTATCACAGTGTCAACATCTCAGTTTTTCCAGTTGTAGGAAACTGACTAACTAGCAATAAAAGCATTTTATGGTCCTCTGGACTTTTTTGTTGTCTGAATTCTGACTCCAACAAGCACAAAAGAAATCTTCATCTACCTCATCTCACCTACTTTATCTTTCACTATAGTCATGTGTAACTGACTTTTTTCCAATTTGTATAAGTGGTTTTAGTGCACAGAAAGCATTAATTATAGTATCTAATGTACATTCTGAAAAATATGAATTCCTGCCTGTATGGTGGATATGAATTATACACCTTGCATATGGCTGTGTAATGACCAGGGAAATTGTCATTATCTCTTTTTGTGTGTACTTATTAAAACAACCTGCATCCACACACATGTTGTGGAGACCACAGAGATTATATTGAAACAGTACCTGGACAGTATTCCAGGACATCCTTGTAAAAGAGATTAAAAATCTCAATGGATTTCTTTCCTGGTAAAATAAAGGTTTAATAAAATAAATAAAACCTAATCTAGTACTTAGTCTGCCAAAATACTCTTTTACTCACTCTTCTCACTCCTTTTGAAATGAATGGAGGAAGAAATAAAAAATCTCAGCAGGCAAGCCGGTGTGTAACTGATGAAAATGGCAGAGGTGGATCAGTGTTGGACTAATGCATACATGGTCCACAGAATGGGTATGGTGTTTACTCCACTTTACTTGCATATTGCCTTGATTATGGCTTGATCAGGTTATTTGTGTATACATAGCCCAGAAATGGTTAGATTTGGTGTACTACATAGGGCTTGATCTTTGGAAAAGAAAAAGCAACATAATGTATGTATTTGTCTCTTTGTCCCAGTCTCCTAACTACTGCTCAGTCTTACCACTGGATGCCATAAGGGCTGTGGAGAGTGTCAAGAGAAGTGAAAGAGAGAAGGCAAAGCTGAGAAGAGTACAGACATGGGAGGCACAGATGGGGAAAGACTTGGAAAGAAAGAGACGAGCTGAGGGTAGAAGGAGAGTGAGATGGAGTAGGAACAGTAGGCCTTGGCTGTGTGCTCCACATTGGCTGGGTTCTCCTCTGTTCTGTTTGTTTTTGCTCTATTTTTACTGTGCAGTCTGACTCTGGTCACTGATGAATGACTCCATATGTAAGTTACATTTCATCTGACAGAAATCATTCAGCATGTCTGGCCCAGGTGGGGGAGTAAGGAGTATTGAGAGACATGATGTGATCCATACTTTTTTTATTTTAAGGCATATGACCTTGCACGGCATCATTTTTGTTCTTTCCTACTGTTACTGCCCAACCCACTTAAAACAATGTAGCTGGGTAGATTTAGAAGAAGGTCGCCCTAGGCCTAGATGTTATCGACATTATCCTTTCTAAGATGCTTATCATCCGCACGCTGGTGTGTGAATCTGCCAGACCACCCAAACATCATCAGGACACACCACAGGGAAGATGTTTTTAATAGATTGTACTAGCTGCACCACATATAATCTACCGCATAATGTCTGAGATTATGCTTTTTCTTCCCTTTGTTGCTCCCCTTCATTACACATTCGTCATGACAAACGCTTTTTTAGCACTCCTGCTGCTTCCTGACCACATTTTTTAAGTTCAAACTGAGGTCAAGGCATTTATAAAATGTAATATTACTAACACTGAGGTGTTTTCCAGTTGGTAGAGCATAGATTTGGCACTGCTGTGAGCCACCCACACTAAAACATAGTCCAAAAGCAGAGAGAGCGGAGGTTTGAGTTTCTGTTAGCTAGGTTAAATCTCAGTTTCTTCCTGCTACTTGTATGTATGCTTTTGGAAAACAGAAGCGGTTTTCAGATCAAGATTTTGGCATTTTACTGTGCTGTCAGAGCTATTTGTTTCCTTAATAAATACGGAATAAAGAATGTGTGTGTTGGGGGGGTGCATATGTAGCTGGGGGCAGGGGTAAGGGATTTTAGATAAGTATGAACTTGGTGCAGTGACTATTCTGGTACTACAATGGAGTCATGTGTTTGGGAATTGTTTTTACAGCAGGGTAGCCCACATGGGTGAGTGTGTACAATAATCCTCTCTGTCTGCCTCCTTCCCTTCACTTCCTTTTCTTCTCTTCCTGATTTGAGCCTGCAGCTGCCCCACATCTCCAGACGACATACTGTATGTTTGTGTGTGTGGTTCATCACACTGAGCCGGAAGGAAGTGTTTCCGTACAGGGACACCATCCTGAGCAGCCACATTTTACCCCATACGCACCTAAAATTGTGTGCAAATGTTTGTATTTATTTAGAGTGGTCTTCTTGATGCTTCATGCTGAAACATCTTTCTTTAGGCGGATTGGATATAGATGGGGTGGACACAATAACATGAACATCTGTTCAATGTAACCCAGCACAGTAGCCACTGCCTAAAAGAAAATTCAGATATTGCGTCATTTGCGAGAACTTACTTTTCCACAAACAAAATAGTAAGGGAAAAGCAGAACTTTTCTTAATGATGCCCATTTATCTATTCATAATCAAACACAAAATCATTGTTATGAGCTCAGGTAAAAGAACACATAAAAATAACTTTCTTGCAAATGTCAGTGCTCCCCAGATAAAATCTCACCAGATCCTTTCTATTTGTAAAAAACACTCCTTCTCAACCAGAAACTGTTGAAAAAGTTTAAGTAGGCTCAATTCAGGTAGGGTTGCAAATAGCATTTTTTATTTATTTGTTTATTACGGTTTTGAACAATCGATCTGTCATTTAGTTTACTACCACAGAAGTGGAAGTAATAGGGCCTTTGAATTTTTTCCTAAAGATTTAATGACAAACAATAGAATCAATTATTAAAATTGTGACTGATTCATTTTCAAAAGAGTTCCCTAATACCTTTAAGCTACCTGACTAGCTATCGGCACAGACGCAAAGAAAGAACCCCCCACATGTCATCATTGTACTGTATTTGTCCACAGCTGCTCCAAACTAGTCTATTAGTCCAACATGGCTGAGCTGACTGGTCCGGAAAACTCTCCGGAATCTCCTGTCACCACCAACCAGCGTGGAGTCCCAAAACAGCCAATCAGACTTGATAGAGCCTCCTGGGTTACATTAAGTCAGACATGCTATGGCCTGACTGGTCTGGTGTATTTCATGTGGACGCTGCTGCTTTGGATCTAGAGTTTCAGCTCATCACACTTATTGAAAACATACATTTCTCTACACCATCTTGGTTTCTGTGCATCATCTCATCCTACTATTAACCTCTAGATGAAAGACCCTTTGGGACTTGAGTCTGTGCAAGGCAGACATTCAAGGCTGGGATATTATTATTTGAGAAGGATTTGCATTTATGTGAGCTTCATTGTGCTCCGTTGCAGCACATTTTGAGTGATTTGGTAAAATACAAAGCAGTTCTAATATTTTGTGTTTCGTCCTTTCTACTCTGCTCACTGGGCTTGCCCTCAGGTCTGATTGACTGGATGACAGAACAGAAAAGGTGCATTATGTGTAAACCAGAAATACCAGGACATGGGTTTTTATAGTAAGCAATGTTCCCTCAACACTGAACTCTTCCTCCACTCTCCTCTGCTCAGTGTGACTTTGCATCTGGACTGAGTTAAAGTAGCAGTGCCAAATGTTAGGTGGTGGGGAGCAGAAGGGGGTGACCAGCGGGAGGTTGAAGGGGGGACACTGTGGGGGAGATTTTGTAAAAGACAGTGGTACAACAGAAGAGATGAAGGGAAAGGGGCACAGTTAAGGAAGCATTTAAAAAAGAGCATTACAGCTGAGGCAGACGGCTGGCGAGACACAGGGGAGTAGTGTAAGGCTATACCCAGGCCTCTTGGATTACTGACCTGCTGTGAAATGTACATAAAGTAGGAGTTCATAAAGCTGTGGCTAAACTAAGGTTGGATTGCCTCAAGCAACAACAGGCTGACGTGTGGAGGCTTTGGAGGAGTGATTTCAGGTTTGAATTTTAAACTAGGTTATCCAATGTGTGTTTATAGCCCCCAGCTGTTGATGTTTGTCCCTCTCGCTTGACTTGGAATGATCTCTGTTTGATACGGGGTCATACCTACCTCCGAGGGATGTCAAATGAACAGCAGCCCGCTTCAGCTTGTCAATACATAAGTCAGACACATGATATTGGAAGTGGCAGATCAATGGAGTGCATTTAGACTACTTTGTTGTAATTTATTAGCATTGTCCATCACAGTTGTGTGACAGAGCTGCCTTAGCTTGAGTTTAGTGATAGTTTGACAAAAACAAGTCATTGAAATGTATATATATATTTTGATATATTTATTGCTCTCAAGCCGCTGTGCAGTTTGGCTTAAATGTATCATCTGTGATGTCTTTGTCCGCTCTCCGTACTCCAGCAGCTTACCTTTGGCAGAGAAGAGGATTTTGACCATGAGCTTGGGCTCCATATTGAATGAGTAGGCTAATATCAACAAGTCAAAGGCTGGATCCCTGCGGCTCCTCTCTCCTTTATCCTCTTCTTTAGACCGAGGCAGCAGATGCTCCTCAGCTCTGGTTTTATTGTTCGTGGCTGGCCAGCCTGGGAGCTGACTTAAAGACAGGGGGGAGGAGATGAGCTTTTAGTGCCCCTTTTCTTCCTTTTTCCTTCACTCTCTCTTCATAGTTCTCTCTCTATCTGTGTTTGTCTTATTAAGCCCAGAAGTGTCTGCTGGATGAGTTAATTCCCTGATTGAGGTTTCGGTTCCTTTTTTAAACAAAAGGCTGCATCTTTGAATAGACCACATGGCTCTAGTGGGAGGGCTCTGATCCATTCACAGCCATTTTGGGTGCATCTGCACTTCCTATAGAGGCTCAACTGTGAGGCTGATTTACCACCACTCAGCAGAAACAGGAGCAATCTCTCTCACTCTCACTCACATACAAGTCCTGAATGTATTTATGAATCCTTCAGAGAACACACACACATACACACAAGCCAAAAGCTACGGGGCATGCACACAAACAGACACACATACAGTGAATCAGTACTTCCTTTTTTTCTGTCTCTCTTTGTGCCCAAAGGACAATACAGCCTGCTCTGGCAAAAAGCCAGCCCCTCTCATCTCCATTAGGTCATGCGGAGAGAGTTGTAGTGGTGATGGATACTTCAGTGGCCCCAGCTCTACTTTCCCTCAGGGGGAGGAAAGGAGCTTGGTTTACAGCATTGTAGCCAGCTACACAGATGATATCTGGAAGGGATGTATTTGGACCTGGTGATTTTGAAATGTTTGAAATTCAGTGGAAAACAAAATCATTGCATTTAACTTGAGCACAGATGTTCGATTGATTAGCCTCCTCAACCCAACCAAACCTTGGGCGGGCCCATCATTAAACCCACAGAGCATTATTTTAATTCTAGTCAAGGTCCAAAGATTTCCAATGATATCAGAATTATCAAACATTGGCAGATGGAAATTTTTATTAATGAAAATGAAATAACTTCAACAAAGCCTTGGAACAAGTTATAGGACACAGTATAATTGTGAAATTAAGTGTGGAAAGAAAATATCAGTCAGGCATGTAGCCTAGTTTTTTGCGTGAAAGTGGTCATTACTCATGACACATCCTTTGTTACTACATAGTTACTTGCTCATCCTTTGTGAGTCAGATCCAGAAACGTCTCCTTTACAACACTCATGATAGGGAATGTAGCCTTGCATTTACTTGTTAGGGCTGGGTCATCCAGAACATTTTTCATCATTTTCTTTTGGTCATAGAAATATATTCAGTTAAATTAGAAGTTCTGTTGCTGTTATAATAGCTCTTACAAGGACTCTACATACCTCTAAAAACTGTTGAAATGTTTTTTCCCCTCAGTTTGTTGTTTGTGTTAAACTATGACTTATATATCTTGTTATCTTGTAGTTTTTATTGTACAGGGAGCCCCCTGACTCTAGTCCTATTGGTACAATTTGTTCTTGATATATTTGTCTGACATGTTTTTTTGAAAATATTTGTATTAATTGTTTTGGGTTTGTATTGATCTGTGAATGATTTCTCTGCATGGCTGTGGCTCAGATAGTTGAGTAGGTTGACATTAATCGCAGAGGTTGGTGGTTCAATTTCCCTCTCCCCTTGTCTACAGTGTCTTATCCTTGAGCAAGACACTTTACTAGTAAATACTAGTAAAAACATTTAATTTTATTTATCAGATTGTTTTCTTAAATAATCAACAAATTGATTTGTCATTATCATGTCAGAAAACTGTGAAACATTCCTCTCACAATTTCCAAGCCAAAGATATCATTCCACAATTACATAAAACAAAGAAATGCAGCAAATTGAAATTTAGTTGCAGAGAAATTTTCTGCTGATGGACTTACTGATTTCTTGTTTGAGGTATTTTATAATTTATCACAAGTTATCTATTACCTGACCTGTCTGCCAAATAGTTTTACATTTAGGTAAATTTTGTGCAGATTATGTAGATGAATATTTACTTTTATCTTCTCATCATTTAGGGTTAAGTTAAGATTAGTACTTTTTAAATACATTTTTAAACCAAAAAGAATAATTACATGTCAGCATCCAAAGATGGTGTACATCAGTGTTGGTGGAAATGTCAACAAACAATGGAAGCATTCAGAGTTTTGCACAGTGATTGACTTCCTTAGTTTAAATAACACTGGGTCCCAAAAATGCTGTCATTGTCATGTTGGGACTGCTTATGTCCAGGATAAGGTGCTGCTTATAGTCCTGACTCATGAGATTTATAGCATGTCCTCCTGTGACACAGAAGAGGAATGCTGGGAGTCACCATAGCTTTAGTCACACACTGCTGACACTAACTTGCTTCTTTTTCATTCAAAACTCTGCATACATGTGTGCATTAGAGTGTGAGGCAAACAGCCATTGAGAGATGGGTGTGAGAAGGAGAGTTAACATAGACATCATCTAATCCAGTTGTTCGTTCAACCTCTATGTGTCCCTGGGTCATTCACTTCCTGCAAGATCATAGTCAGTTAGTGGTGTCTCAGCACTGACTGGCTGTTTATACAGTCTGTATATATGAGTGAGTGCCATTCTTGGGAGGTCCATTAGGAAGAAAATGTACTGTCTGTAGCGAAGACTAAGAGCCTAACACTCAAGGCTTTCACACATCTCTAAGTGAGATCATAAACTCTACAACTGGCCATATAAAGGCAAAATATTTATTTCCCTCTCTTCACTAATTGGTACTGCAGACTTACTACGGCTCCTCCTCTTCCTTCTTGTTTGGGTGGAACCTTTTTTGCTGTGTCTTTGAAGGTGGGTGAAGTAGGAGTGGGAGTTGGGATAATGTTAGTAAGACCTGGTTGGCTTATTTTCCATTTGCATGTGACTGTCAAACAACTCCCTCTTGCTACCAAGTCCAACTTCATTACAACTAAAGTGCTTGTTTTATACAGCTATTTTCCTTTCTCCTTCCAGTTTGCTAGATGGGTATTTACTGTTCTTATTCTTCCTCTGTACATGCAACACACAACACAGTCAGTGTTTCTGTACACTCTTTTAAAATTCTGCTTGTCAAAATTATAGCACATAAAATGGGCTGTAACTTTCAGTGTTTAATTTAATTTAATCTAATGGTTCCCCTGCAACAGAGGACTGGAAGTCAGGGCAGAAGCTTAATCTTAAAAATGTAAAAATATAACCCTGACTTGAAATCTTATTTTTCAGTAAGGGATGTTAATCTTGATTGTACTTGGCTCAGTTTCTATTGTGTCGATGAACCAGCTCAGTAACATTTCTTTGTGTAGGCCAACCCTTTTTAAAAAATCTTTCTGATGAATATACAGTGGAATTAATGTGCGGCAAGCCTAGTCTCCTTGACTAGATAATGAGGGGTTAGTTGGGATAAGGTTTGTGAGTCCAGTGGGGATAAGTGGTACCTTTTTAAAATAGGGCTGGGCAATAAATCAATAATGATAATTATCGCAATTAATATTAATGTTCTACTTCAGATATGTTAAGTGATCCACTGTTTGGCATTAAGTGTTATGTCACATTCTGACCATAAGGAATAGTTTAACCACACAATTAAACATCTGGTTTCTTCAATTTCACTCAAGAGCAAAAATCAACTTAAAAGAAATAATGACTTAACATTTATCGTGTTATCGATATTGAATGGTATGAAATGTTTTTATCATGATATTTTTTAGCGCCCCTTTTACATTTTTGGCCATATCGCCCAGCCCTATTAAAAGACAAAAAAGGAAAAAAAGAAGAAGTTTAAGAAGCTTGCTAGTTTGCCTCCTCCTGCCCACAATAAGCAGCTAAAGAGCCCCTCTCTACCCTCAGATGTAGTCCTGTGCTCTAGTGTCCTTCCCATCAACCCTCAGTAAGCAGCTAAAGTGCCAGGCTAAGCCTACGCAAAGCAGACAACCCGAGGACTTATCTTGGAATGCTGGGCATCCTTGCAAAGGATCTCCTCCACAGGGAGGAAGCTGTATTATCTCAAAGCCTCTGTCTCCTTTGATTGTCCCCAGGGACCTCTCTCTTTTCTGTCTCACTTTTAGTTTTTTACCTTTCTTTCTCTCTGTCTCTTCTTCTGCATTCCATTCTTTTTCTTTGTTCAGTTTTCTGAATGTCACTATGAAATGATTTATGTTTTACACATAGATGCTGAAGTGTTATGTTTGCTTGTTTGAAACTTGCAGCTCAGGAGCCCTAGGCTTTCCAAAGCCACAGCAGACAGGGCCCATGATGGAGGATAATGATGATTCCATCTTTTGTGGTCTAAATGTAGTTTTGCATGCCTTGGTATTTTACAGGCTTGCTTGTTTTTGGGACTGTGGTCAGTTAGCCTGGCAAAGGCACAAGCTCATGAGTCTCAAGTTGCTCTATTTTCCCTCTAATTGTCTACTGTGACCTAAATGATTCCAGAGTTGACTTTGTTAAGATTATCTTTGTTGTTGTGCAGATTTGTTTCTGGGTTGTTATAATATGTAGTGATCTTTGTCTTTTTGCATGGATTAAACTGCAGATTCCTACTGTTGCTTTTTATTAATATGTAAAAACGGAAACATGAACAGATATACAGTGTATATATATAACAACGAATCTGTGAAAGCAACCCCAGATTGAAATGAGATATTATTTTATCTGAACTAAACAGTTAATTTGTAAAATTGCTGCTTAGTAGATTCTCTGTATTATTCATGTTAAATCCACAGAGCATGACTGGTTATAAATCGGTCAGTGGAAGGTTTCAGCAAAAACAAACCTTGTAATGGAAGAATGGGGAACTTGATTTCATAATGCATGCAAACATCTATGAGAGCCTCTTTTCCCTCAGCCTGCTTTTTTGGGGCATATCTCAGACTGTAGCATTTCTTATTTTTCAGGTTGCAAAAATAAGCTGTCTCCGCTTTAATGATAAAAATGATAAACCGGCCCTGGATCAAGTTACCAAAGCAGTGCAGTCTGCCTGCCTTACAGTGATTTAAACCAGGTTATGTTTCCCTAAGGGGAACTTAAAGTTTACACAGCATGCATTACTGATCTCGACATGATCCATCATTAGACAGAACTTTACCTAGCTGCTGTCTATGTGATTCACAGTTAACTATAGATCACTGTTCTCAATTCAGTTTTGTTTCAGACAACTTTAACCTGGATCACATTTCTTTTGGCTGTGGCCCAGCTGGATGCTGCACTGAATCACTCCTGAAATACCTACTTTAAAGGGTTGCCTTTAAATGAATTGGTAATGTCAGCTAGGCTTTCTGTTCAATGCTGATGATGTAAAGCTCTTGTCGTGTCAGTCTGGCAAAGTAACAACAACAACTGACACTGTCACTAATTGTTTTGAATGTTCTACCTCAGATTTGTTAAGTGATCCATTATTTGGCAAGTGTTTGTCATGTTCTCATCATAAAGGATATATAAAATCACAATAACCATTAGGTTTCTTCAACTTTCACTCAGAAGCAAAAATCAGCTTTTAAAGGGGCTATATGTAGTTTTTCTACTAAAATGAATCCTTTTTTTATTGCCTGTGTGCGAAGGGGTTGTAATCTGACATTAAAATGATCCACCTGCCGGGTTTGGCTATTAACTCTGAAGGCAGGTATTCATATTCCTATTTGAAGGCTCCGGGTCGGATTTTCCGCGAAATCCAGTGACTGACACCTGGATCCGCGCTCCCGAGATTTTGCACTCAGCAGCGAGGACACTGCTACTTACGACATGGAGCCTGCTAACACTAAGAAAGACCTGCTCCCAGCACAACACAGACTCTTAACATGAACTCCACATAAGGATAAAAAACAAAATAGTTTTCTCTGGTGAAGTTCGTCGGGCCAAATGTGAATCGCATCGACTGCGGACGAAAACACGGAACAACATCGGCAGACTTTTTGAATCATAGAGAAACCTTCGCTTTGTTTTGGGTATAAAAACAGACGCGGAGTTGGCTTTCCTCCTATTTGATAGCTAAGCTAACATTACTACAAAATATGTAAAATATATTTTGATTTTGTGCTTCACTTGGCTCAAGTTAGATAGCGTAGCAGTTGCTAATGTTGTCCGGTGCAAAGTTATATAGCTTTCACATTAACGTTACTTCACCATCCAATCACCCATGTTACCCATGCTTTCCTCTGTACCACAATGTCAAAGTGTCAAAGCCTGCAAGAAATGATGTAACGATAAAAAGCTAATGTGGAGCGATTT
>JAPMOB010243416.1:0-11351 GCA_029875015.1 Lepomis gibbosus | reverse complement strand
CACACACGCTGGACCAAAGCCATATTCTCTCTCCTCAGCCGTTCTCTCACCCTCCTGCTCCCTCACACTAAGAGTGTGGGTCCTGATGTAATATTGATGAGCGAGGATGGAGGCCCTATAAAAAGTGATAGGTCCTTGTGATTGTAAATTATAGATTGTCATCGATTTAACATCGATGCCCACATAAGCATGTTTGCAAATGCACACACACACACACACACGTGTCAAAATAGACACACAACTGCTCGTTTTGCCCAGGAGAGAAGGACTAGTTCTCCTCCTCCTCCTCCTCTTGACTAACTTATTCCACGTCATTCACCACCATCCCTTCCTGTTTCTTCCCCCCCTGCTCCTTCACTCTCTCCTCCTCCTCAACAATCTCAAGCACCCATCCGCCTTTCTCCATACACATCTCAAGTGCCACTTAGAAAACCAGACTGGGGCTTGAGCCAAACCCTGCTCTCACTGACTCTCTGTTTGTGCGACTGTCTGCGTGTGACTTTTGGTGTCTTGGGAGTCGAGATCACAGAATAAACTACTCACACAACAACCCCAGCCACGCATACTCTTTTAATTCTGGACAAGCCGAATAATTTATGTCCAACTGAAAATCTGTTGATTGTGAAAAGCTCTGGCTAAAAACATTTGTTTGTCTCCGTTAAATCACTAATTATAGCCTGGCACAACACAGGGCAGATGCAGGCTAATTCACCATTAGGCCGTTTGGTGTTTATTAAACTTTTATAATGTGATCACTCTGATAACGGCACAATTGTTTCCCTGGGCATGTGTGATTATACTGTTGTACCCCTCTGTCCCCTTGTAATGGCTCCCGCCGTGTGTGTGTGTGTGTCCGTGTGTGTGTGTGTCTTGGAGCTTGCGGAGTAGTGTTTTCCATTTCTCATTAGAGTGGCACAGACTCCTGCTGCAGGGTCAATGGAGGGGGAGAGGGTGTGTGTGTGTGTGTATGTATCTGTTTGAAGGGGAGTGGGGTGGTAATGAGCGCAGGAACATAATACTACGGCGTCCATTAATGCTCTGAGGCAGTGACATTAGGCATACTTAACTAATAGAGCCAGTCTCTGCAATTACCCACTGTTATCTCTGCAGCTTTAGAGGGGAACCGGCTTTAATAAATGTTTGTAGTGATGTGATAAATGCCAGGTTTGCTCATTTGTAATCTACACTGCGGGACAAGGGGAAGCGGGTGGATCTAATTGTTTTCCTCTGGATTTGAGAATGTGGTGGAGTTCAGACAGATAGAGAGAGAGAAGACGTCTCTCCTTTTCAGAACATTTTCCTCCAGGTACAGCTTTCTCCCTCTCTGTTGTCTATCTATCCCTCTAAGTCTCTCTCTACCTCCCTCTCAGCTCTCAGTGGGGTACTGTTACAACTGTCCTCCTGTCAAACAGAGAAAAGCAGCCTATACCCGACGCTCACCGCCACGTCTCTGCCTCCTCTTTTCCCTCTCCTCTCATCTCTCTTTCATCCCGGCCCACATCAGAGGCGCGGCCGTGATTGTGTGTGTAAACATCTTGTCATGCTAACACGGGCGTCATGACAGAAGAGAGACGCGCTTCATTAGCGACACGCTTGTAAGTTTGCCTTTGTGTTTGAACGTGCGTGTGCGGGCTATATGTCTGTCCATATAAGTGTGTAATAGTGTGTTTCTTCAATTTTCTAGGGTCAGCGGCAGAAAAACAGAGGAGTTGTATATAGGCTTGGCTCTTTTATTGCACAGATGGGACACAATTTAAGGACTATCGTCAGCTACACTCCTGCAAAAGCAAAGTTAATGCCTTCACCATGTCAGCTTTACTCCAAACTCCTCTCTACAACAAAGAATAACTCTTAATTAACATGCAAGTAATCACTCGCTACAGAAAACACACCAACAATTTCACCTCCTTGCACACCCCTCACTATTTTGGCAGTAAATCTTCTCTGTTTGTGTGAAGACAATAGCCAGAGGAAGAGAGCGAGGGAGTGGTGTAGAGAGAGAAAAAGAGGGTACAGGAGGGAGGCAGTGGAGAAAGCAGCGCTCTTAATTGTTTTCCAGAAAAAGGTTGCAAAGGTCTGCACGTTTGAACTGAATGTCACCTCATGTAAATCACAGCCTCTGCGTTGGAGGAGCCAATAACCGGGATAATTAGCGTGACTCTCTCCTGCACCGCACGCATAGATCGAGGAAGAATGCGCTGCCGAGGAAGAGCGTTCAAACGCCGGGAAGATTCCAAGTGTGATTAACCAAAAAAACTGTCGGAGTTAAATCTGGAGTTTTTGAGTGGGAGGACCAAAGAAAAAAACACATAGACAGAGGGGCAGATAGAGAGAGGAAGGGAGATGAAGCAAGAAAGACACATGGATGGAGGAAATCAGAGAGGCAAACACAGAAGGAGTCGCAGAAGAAAAGGAAACAAGTGAACATTCCTCCCAGCGAGGTCAAGCCACTCAGTAAACAAACAAACAACGTTAGCAGCACACACACAAAGGGGGTGAGCCGGTGTAAAACAACAAAGTGTCTCAGTCGATTGCCTACGCCTTACTTTGTCTCCCCTCATCAGTTACATAAACACAAACAAAGGCCTTTAAATTCAGCTCGGCTTTTTGAAGTGGAACACTGACATGTGCTTGGGTCTCATTTGTTGATGATTAATGCAAAGCAAAAAGAATATATTAGGAATGGAACAATATATCATCCCTTTGATCGAACTATGATTTTGACCATAATTGTCTGAATGTTGACGTCGCTGCTTTACATTTAATTATGGCAGAGACACCCCCTTGAAGATTTACTTTTGTCTGTTAACATTACAGCTTAAATTAGTCAAGCTCAAGATATGAAAAAAGGCTGAATCTGGAAATACTGATTTGATTGTTAGTGAAAATAGTGTTTTTTTACGTTTGTAAATGAATACTATAAATCATCCTGCAGAAAAAAAAAACAATAAAAAATCACACACAAAATAATCAGAATATATTAAAAGGATTATTCCAGTGTTGTTGTTGAGTCCCACCACCATTATCACAATCCATATCCCTCCCTCCCTGTCTCCCCCATGCCGTGCAGGTTTTCCTTCTATTGTGGCGTGTGAAACTGAGAGCGCCGCTCACAGCGCCTGGCCAGCAATCCATTCTTCCTGGACAGATTGATGGAAAACAATCAACAGACTATACATCTTGCTCGGGCACAGCGGGTCACCAGCACTCATCCTGGACACCTGGACTTACATCCTGGGCTACAGCGCTGAGGTAAAGCGCCATAAGAGGGGATGGGACGGAAACTGGCCAATGGGAAGTGAGATGCCAAGTTGGGGGGGTGAGGGGTATGGCGCTGGCATGAAGCATACGGTCTGTGTTCTCACTTAGCACTAATAATCAGTAAACAATGAATCATCAGTGAGGCTGAGATCAGGGCGGCTGGAAGCTATACTGTTCAATGACACACTGGCTCAGCCTGCTGGGAAAGGAGGCCTGAGTATCCTTCACCGAGAGGAGCTGGTGTGTCTATTCAATTACAAGCAGCATCACAGGCAGCCATGTAACACATTGGCTGTGAGAGAGCACTTAGCGGGCCATGCGCTAGACTGTCCACACACATCAGAGCAATGGGAAAACAAAGCCTTGCTCCTGCCACACACACATAACCATGCACGTCCGAATGTATAGCATCACACCAAGAGGCACACGCTCGCGCTCTTCACGCCTCATTTGAAAAGCAAATTGAGCACATCTTCTAGGGCGAGTCACGGACTAAATCCTGGAAAACGTTACTCTTCCCTCACTTGCAGTGCTACACACACATCATACATGAGACCTTTCATATGGTAAATATATCTTCAATCTATTTAAATCCCCCTACTATCTCTATCTCTCCGTCCTGCAATTTCCAACACCAAAAATGTTTTAAATAGCTCTCAGAGAAGTAGGACGCTACTCATTTGGGTCAGCTGTGGCCGGCCAAACCCCTTCATTCTGGGACAGAACAAACACTGACACAAAGGCAGAGGGAACGGCCAAGGAGAGCGGCCAGGTCAAGCAGGGAATGTCAAGCAATAATGACAAAGCAGTTTGCAGAGAAAATAGAGCTACAACAGCACTATTGACAGTAGCCCTCGCCAAAAAACTCCTCATGTCATGAAATCCAGAACTTTTCACTGTTATGACATTTGTAAATTACAGTTTATAAGCCATAATAAACTGTTTGTTACCTTATTCAGCTGGGAAGCATTAGCTTAACAACCTATAAAGCATGATAGCAGCTCTGTTTAGTTTATTGGGGAAAGAATTAAAACACAACAACGCAATACACACACACACACACACACACACACGCATACACATACACACTTAAAAATACTTATTTCCAGTTTGTTCCTCATTGTTTCCTCACCAAAAAACAAAAACAGCTTGTCTTAATTTGACATTTCATATCATGGAAACAAACCCACATTTACTCTGAGAATGACGCGTTAATTTTTTTCGGGAGGAATTCGCAAATGAAAGCGAGCCATGTTGTTGGGGGGTGAGGGCACTGAAGGTTTGGATGAGAGAGAAAAAGGCAGTGCTGTTTTAGAGGCTCCTCGACCTCCAAACTCCCTGCTGTCAATCAGCACAGCCATCCGTCCCCTGGGGCCACGCTTTCCTGCAACCCTGGGGGGAAAACCAACGCAGGGAAAAAAGAACACAACCAAACAGATGCAGAGAGTTGCAGGTCAATGTGTGTGTATGTATGTTGTATTTTTGCACGCCTGTGGATTCTTATGACTGCGCATGCGTGCGTCTGCATATGCGTATGAGTTTATCTGAGGGGGAGAGATGCATCTGTGTCTATGTGTGTGTTGTGTGTGTGCGTGTGTGTGTGTGTGTGTGTGTGCTCTTATGTGTGCAGGAGGCAGATTTGTGAGGCAGCCAGCACCTGAGGGACGGGAGTTCTGGCTGCATATCGATGAGCCAGCAACTCTGCCTCTTTGCCCCTGAGCCCTGCACAAACACCACAACCAGCTCAGGGCCAGTCCTTTTCAAAGCTTCCCATAACGTCTAATGCAGCTGTGCCCCCTTAAGACTGCACAAAAGAAACATCACATCAACGAGAAAAAGCGAAATTCTTCTAAAGAAGAAAGGGCCATGCCGAAATTTAAGGCACAATCTGAGACGATCTTTCCTCCCACAAAGAGAAAAACCAAGAGAGAGATACTGTCTGCTTCAGGGTGTCATGACTCTGTTTCTAGCTACTCTTTGTCTTGGTGGGAAATGTAAAGCTAGTGATATGTGGTCAGAGACAAAACAGAAAATCAACAGTGGGGGGGAAAAAGGTGGAATAGCGAGAATGATAAACCTGCATAAAATGAAACAGATCCAGGACATGGGAAAGGGAAAAAATACATTTAGACGTCAGACACATGAGCAGATACAGTCAGAAGAATGTAGAATGTAGTACTGTAAGTGTGTTTCCTCCTTTGCACTAACACAGGCATGGATATGAAAGTGAAACTAAGCTGAGGGGACGGAAGGCACTGCCAGTAAACCGCATTAGCATCAAATGCAAATGAGAAGGGGGCTAATGGCTGGACAGGTGCAGACTGGGCCTCTAAATGACACACACACACACACACACACACATACACTCACACACATATTCACAGGCATACACAAACACACGCGCGCACACACACACACACACACACACACACACAAATGAGATGGATGAATTAAACATGGGTGGGCTCGGCTTGGGGGGCTGGCAGGGCTGACATAAAGTCAATGACATACATTATTCACTAGCGCACGTTAGCCAAGCCAAGGCAACACCTGACCTCTCACCCCAGGAAGTGCATCCAAACATAACAACCAAAACAATGAGGGGGTTCCCCACCACAGAGGGAGAAAAAGAGGGGCAGAGGGACAAACAGCAGAATGCATTAGCTTGGAAAATACAATCCTCTAAACATTGCTAGCCCCAAAGTTTATTTGTTCCTTCCAGATGTGTCTCGTGATCCGGTGTAAAACCAAACCAGGCGTGGACCTAAGGCAGGCAAGAGGTGAACCCAAAACCTGGTCTGCAAGTGCTAACTACCTGCTGTGAAGCTGAGAGTCGGTCAGTTCCACTGGTTTACAGAACAGGAAACTATCGGCCATGACATCATCCTCCCCGGGAGGAGCACTTCCTGCCCGACATTCTTCACTCAAGACACATACACACTCGCCAGGAAATGGCCTCTATCAACACACACACACACACTCCTAGGGAAATAACTAACACCGACACGGATACACAAGCACAGACACGCATGCAAGGAAATGGGCCACATCAGCGGCGGGCTGCAGGAGTGTGTGCAAATGCAAACACACAGGGATACACTCGAAAACAGCCATAAACCTGAAATAACATAGTCTGTGCATGTAAACTCGACACCCCCCAACCCCAGCCCTCCCCGCACTGTGACTGGAAATGAGAATAATGGGATATGCAGGGCTATCCAGTGGATCTTTATCTCTGGTCACACAGAGAGTTTCTCTCCCCCCTCCAGAGAGGCTGTCCCTGCCTGGGGGACACCCTGCGGCAGGCCTAGGGGAGCTGGACGGGCAGGAAAGGGCCACAGGACACAGGTGGTAGGAAGCAAGAGAGGACACATAGGGCCAGAGGGACAGTCATTCCCCTAAAGCGTGTAAGGATGAGAGATTAGCCTGCAATGGATGCAGCAAGTAAATTAACACAACAGTTCTGTGGAGAGATAAATGTAAGAAAAGCTATACAGAGGAATAGCAAAGGTGTACACGGGTGAGAGGGAAATGTGTTTGTGATTTGAGGCCCATCCAGGCACATGATATGACTAGCAGGGGCTGCATATGATTAACATTACGCTAACCAGGAGTGATGGAAAGAGAGGTGGAAGTGGAGGTTGGGGGGTTAAGGGTTCCCCTCATATTATCCTGCCTCTGTAAGAGGCTAAAGTAGACCACACATGTTCCCCTTGGGAAGACATAGAGAGGCACACAGGAGCTTCTCACCTTTCAGCTGCTTCCCCTGCCCAGTGTCAAGCACAGACACAACAAGTCATGCCAAGTGCTCGCTGAATTTCCCGAACTCACCACCTCGTAGGTTAGATACATAAAATATGGCATGAGTTGCCTTCATGTTCAGCCTCAACTGATTTGGATCAGATGGACTTTTAAAACCTATCTGAGACATTCAGAGATGACAACGCCACTTGTGAAATTGAATGCCGCTGCAACCATGAGAGTCCTAAACCAAAACAGCATGAAAAGAAGACATATTGTCGGGGGTGGGGGGACTTCAGTAAGAATCTAGGAAATGTTAATGTGCTTTGTGCTATCATAGCCTAAACAAATATGCTTCATAATTAAAATCTGGATCACATTGCTCCTTGTAGACGCTTTCAAGCCCAAACAAATTCTCTTTGCAACAGGAGGTGAGATAAAGACTGGGGTGTGAGCGAGTACAGTACCCACAGCATTGCCGATCCACACTGTACCAGATTTGTTCTCCTAACAATCAAATAAGTTACTCATTAGCTGACTTTATTTTTCCTCATTCCTGCGGTTTTGCTGCAGTGGCCTGTTTCTCCCATCTTAACGAGAGAGAGCTAATTAGGCAATCAGACCCATTACTCTTCCAGAAGAGTTAGAGCTAGCCCAGCTAATTAGGGCTGTAAAATCTAATCATCTCTGCGAAACAGCAGAGGGCTAACGAGCCCTTATTTAACGAACTAAATAACTTCAAGGGTGGAGACGGGCTGCTGATGGTATTTCTTTATGAATTTGAAGGAGGGGAACTCATGGTAATTGAGTCAGTTTCACCCTCACAGTTGTTTGTTTGTTTATGAATCCCTGATTATTACAATTGCCAAGAATATATTGGTACTAAATGAGCAAACGTATGAAACCCTCCTCTCCTTATTCCCCTTCAGTCCTCCCTTTAAAACAAGCCAACCCCCCCAATCACTCTCCTCTCACCTGACCTATTTTCCTGTCCAGAAAGAGTGCTCGCTGGAGAGGAAAGCAGAGATATTGCTGTTGTTTTCCCTCCCCCTGTTCTAATTTGTTGTTCGTTAATGCTGCCCTCACACCTGAGCCATTGGGCGTCAGGGGAATACCGCCAGCGAGCGACCGCAACACATGCTCAGTGTGGGAAAGCTGTTCACAGCAGAGTTCAGCCTGTTTCACCGAGGTGGCTCTGCTCAAACTGCGGCAAACTGAAAGGAAAGTTTAACTGTAGCGAGCCAGGATGGCGCCCCGTAAACACAGTGCAACACAGAGCACAGATGAGAAATTCAACAAGTACGGACACATGAAAACAAAAATCAGAAATATGGCACAGAGTGATGGGCAGGCGTGTTGTCTGAGGCCACGTGGTGGGGTGCAGCTGTCTCAGGGAGCGCTGAGGTGAGGCCTTCCGCTTCACTGGAGCGGAACAAGGGTGGCGCACACACACAAACTCACACACATAGATACACACACACATACACAGGTAAGGAGTAGCTTTTGACAGCAGCAGCGAGAACAGGACAGCTGTGTTCATCAGATAGCACAGGTCACTGCCTCATTAACACTCACACAAATACACTCAAATGTGACAAATTCAAATCAGACATAAAACCTCAATAACCTACGAGTCACTTCTTTTTACCTGATAATGCAGTTGTTTGGATGGGTTATAAAAATGCACTCAGAGAAGGTGACACTTAATGAAAAAAATCACTTCAGCATGTACATTTTTACATTCTGTCCTGAACCGAGCAGCTCTAAATCGCCACGCTCCGGCAATTGCTCAAGAATAAACAAATAATCCCCCCCAGACTGTAAGTCCACACATGCACTCCACAAATTCACGCAGCACAGGCCGGACTGTAAATCTAAAGGGCTTTTTCTTTTCTTTTTTTCCGGCTGACCGTAAATCAGCCGAGCTGCTGCATTGGTCAGAGGTGGTTTATGACGGCAGGAGAAAGGTGTACACTCAAAGAAAAGAGTGTGTGGATGTAGGAGTGTGTCTGCAAGTGTCAAAACCGGCAGACAAGCTTCAGTACCACACTCGGCCCAGAGTGAGACACACACACACACACACACACACACACACACACACACACACACACACACACACACACACACAAACACCAGGCTGTAGCTGTAACCCTAAATGTTCATCAGCCCAACCACACAAACACTGTTTGACCACACTTGAAGCAGAGCTCAACTGCTCTGTGATTGCTCCTCCACTTCACACACATACCACTGTAATATCATTTACTGCCGTTTCACACATTTTGCTTACACAGTCGATTCAAACAACCTGTGGCCTGCTTTTATTAGGCCGGCAGGTTTTATTTTCTCAGCCAAATTGCATGTCGATGATAGCTTTCATCTGCTTACTTCACTGGATATTTAAATTAAATTTTGTCCTGATATCTTTTGCATGTTTCTGCGACATTTGCTGCCTGTGTATTCTACACACAGCTCTTGTTCGCAGCCACACACAGTCGGGTGCGCTGCGTCTGCGATGACAGCGCAGCATGACGTTGGCCAAGGTTAAAGGGCAAAGTTTGCTTACCTGTCGATGATGACAGGGTCTGATGGGGTCTCGTTCCTGTTGCCACAACTCTTCTTGTCGCAGCATCGACTGCAGGTAGGTGAGAGGAGGGGGTTGGGGCAGAGACAAAGGGGAGTTAGTCACAGACATGTGAACAGCAGAGAAAGCAAGATAAGATACAGCACAGAGAGGGAGAGGAAGTCAGATGAGCGATACAGGAAAGAGAAAGAGGAGTAAAAGGGCGTGAGACTCTGGTGGAGTTTAAGAAACAGCATGAACTGGATTTCTGTCGGGCTTCTCAAAGGTAAGACCGGGGCTCTAGTGCTACAGTCGGTGAGATCAGCGGGGCGGTTTTAGGAAAAAGTTTGGAGGAGAAGAGCAAAACCAGTGAGCTTCAATGGGGCTGGATACAAACTTGAATTAGCCTCCAGGGCTCAGGTTAGCTCCATTTCTGTCAGACATCACACAACCAGACATCTTATGTTCTCTATTTTTCCTCAGTGCTCGTCCCCTCCCTCTATCCCGCCTCTCTCTCTCTCTCTTGCTCTCTCTCTCTTGCTCTTTCTCTCTCAGAAGTGGGTCACAGAGTGGTCCCACTGGACCTGGGGAGTAGTGCATGCTGGGTAGAAGGGGGTTGCATACTGATGTGACGAGTCCTTTCTGAATCATTTGACTGCAGCACAATGTAACAGTGTGTTTGCGCTGTCACCCCCCCTTTCCCCCAAAAAGTCTCATCCCGTCTACCTTTTCTTCTCTGTCTGCTCCTCTGTGCGTGCAGTCTGCATGTCCGTGTGTACCTGTGTCTGACTACATGTGTGCATCTTCTGTATATGTGTGTGTGTGTCAATGGAGAAAGACACAAAAGAGAGTGAGAAAATGGGGGAGAGTGATTGACCCTCCCCCCTACTTTCTTGAGTCCCTCAGGACAGGAGGCTTGGAGAGCCAGATCAGATTTCTGATCTCGACCATTTCCTGCAGCATATGAAAACAAGTGGTCTAAATTGCCTTGCGTGATAACCAGGAAGTGGCTACATTTCGCCAGCAGCCATTTTTCTACATGTAACTCTAAATGTATTTCTAAATGGCTGGTTTGTGAGAGATGGTCACGTGCAGTGCGATACTTTTATTGATTGTAAATGTGTGCGACTGCCTGTGAGATCTATGCAAGCTTTAGTATATTTGACTGTGTGTGTGTGTGTGTATTATGTGTAACTCGAGTCTGTCCCCCTCTGCACATAGCTCACTGTCAGGACACAGCAAACTGCATGTATTACACAGACTAAGGAGGATGGGTTTGAGTAATGAGCTTTTCCTTGTCCTAATTAGCTGAACATGAGAGGGATGAACACACACACATATACACAGTCACACACACACACACACATCCCTATCAACAGAAATAGGCCAGGGCCCATCTACCCAGCCCACTTTGAGGAAAATTATAAGATTTCTATTGTAATTTCATAGTGCTCTTCATGTCTTTGCCCCCTCTTTACACCAACAGAGACAGCTCCAACGTGAGAAAGGCATTCATCTTGATCCAGACTATGAAATATCAGCTGAACCAACAACTGACATTTGTATCTGGATGTGTTTTGTCTTACCTGCACATGATCTCATGGGTCAACAGGACCCGACACATCTCTGGGTTTTTATCTTGGCCCTCATAGACAATCGCCTAAAGGATGGAAAAACAAACCACAGAAAATTTAAATAACCGTGATTTATATATTTTTATGTGGAGTGCAGAAATAAAAACCACGATCCAGGGGCGAATAAAAAACAGAAAAGTGTGTGTGTGTGT
>JAPMOB010243414.1:0-19868 GCA_029875015.1 Lepomis gibbosus | reverse complement strand
TTTCTGAGGCTTTTATATTGTTCATATTGATATCGGAATTATATCGTATCGACTGAAATTAAGAAATATATCGTGATATAAGTTTTGGCCGTATCGTCCAGCCCCACCTCTGGGAGCAGATACAGTATATGGGTCAGGGTGTTTCACTGCTTCTCACACAGTGGATTCTGGGATAGGCTTCAGCCCACTTTAGTCTTGAACAAGATGAGCAGGTATAAGCAGCATGTGTTAAATACAATAAATCTACATTATAACTATTGCAGTAGTGCAGCAGCTATACATTCAGTAAAAATTTGCAGATCCCTCCGCCCCCAGTATCACTAAACAGAGGAGAAGGAAGCAGGCAAATGAAGAGTTAAGTTTAACCTGTACCAACTCTCTGCTTGGCAGTTTGGATAAACAGTGCAGGACTCAGCCTGACCTCACTGTCAAACAGACTGACATGGATCACCTCAAACTCCAATGAGCATTCCCAGCCTACTCCTTTGTGACCACCCCAACTGCACCTCATTCCCTCTTATGTTTTAAGAGCATTATATTTTCTTTCTTTTTCTCTTCTCAAATAGCAGTTATCATTTCTTTTCAAATTTACAACTATATAATACTGTACAGCGGCATGAATAACTATCAAATTATTATATTCTGCTACCCGCAGCACTCCTTTACATTCATATTTATGTTGACTAAATTCATAGGCAAGACTAAGGAGCAAACACCAGTTAAAACAAAAATCTCACCATAGATGTACTAATTACTGTTGAGGTTTTGTTGGCTGGTGTGACAGAGTGGGCTACAGTGGCCCTGTGAACCAGGCCTGCAGCTGTCACACACATCACACACATGCAGACTTCACTTTTCTCCTCCTTGTTCCCCACTGATGTGGCCCAGTCAGCCCAGAGACAAATGGGCCCAGACATGGAAGACATTAAGACTAGCTAAAAACAACATGCTAAGTACAGACTTGCTCTCCCGCAATGCAAACACAAAGTGTTCACTCTCTTGCAATTATACACATTTTGACATGGACAGCAGGGGAGACAGTTTCCTTTATATTTATGTATATTAATGTTTTAGGGAATGTCTAAGATGTAGAGACATTTGTGGCTTCAAGTAGCTGTGTTCACATTAGGATGAAAGGGTAAAAAAACTAATTATCCAGGTCAAAGGTTAACCATGGAGATATCATGGGGTAGTCAATGCCCAGTCTGTTAGAAATAAAGTTTTAATACAGTGTAGGGCTGAATGATGAATCGCATTTGCGATATTATGGCGATTTGATAAAATTATATTTTCTAATTGCAAAGGCTGCAATTACACTCTGGCCACATGACACCCAAGAGTAAAGCAGTCTGCAGACGAAGCATCAACTTTGCATGTTACGCTGTACCTTCACTTGTTATTGTACAATGTCCTTAAGCTTGACAGAAGCTGACACTACAGAAACTTTAGTGTCACACAGGGAATGAAAATAGCACCTGCAGGTAACTTGGTGGTGGTGGGTGGACCATCCGCTGCTTTGACGGACAGGTAAAATGGCCAAAAGACAGACATGTTTAGTAAGGTAAGCGTATTGTGGCGATCAGCACCTGCATCACACACACAGCCACCAGTCAGCTCAGGAAATATCTGTGAAGCACATTTCAAACCCAATGCACAAGTCTGAAAGAGGCCCAGTCTGTCCCAAGTTACAGCCTAGTTACAGCCAGTGCACTTCTTTCTACCATCGGAGCCTGCGTGGGTGGGGAACTCCAGTGTTGTTGGAGAATTACTAAGATTGTCTTGTCTATTACAAGAAGCATCACTTAGTTTTATTTCCGTTGGCCAACTTTTGAATTCAACCTTAAACTGAGTATTTCTTTGTATGCTTACTGGGACATAGAAAGATAGAGATTTGAACTGAGATAAGGACTCATTAATTGCTAGTTGAACTGTGGGTTTTGTATAACACACTGTAGTGAACTTTTTCTTGTGGTCTGTAGGTGGGCTGACCTGATGACATGCCATGACTTGACTCAAATTATCTTTCTCATATTATTCAAATTTGATTCTACTTCTCCACCACATAATAATAATTCATGCATCACCTAATTTCATCATAACACAGGCCTCACTCACAAGACAGAACAGTGTGTTTATCTAATATTGTGTTGGTCATACTATACACTGATTTATTGCTTGTCCGTTTTGAAAAATAAAGAAGGTAAAGAGCTTAAAAATGAATCGCATATTAAATTGCAATCGTAATATTGGTCAAAAAAAATGCAATTAAATTATTTTTTCCAAAATGTTCAGCATACAGTGCATGGTCTTTAATCTGACAGTTGCATTCATACTAAATGGAAAGAGGGAACATATGCAAGCCAGGCTCCCAGAATGAGTCTCAAATTCAAACCCAACAGTCTGAGGAATGCTCCTGACCCTTCTCCAGTTTCAGATCAGATTTTAAGTCTGTGACCTTTGTAAACACAGCTATTCCTAATACCTGAATTGTTTCTGAATCAGAGGCTGACATGATGTTACACTTAGGTGACTGCAGAACACATTGTGCCAGTATTAGATTAGATTATCGGGCTAAAGGTAAAACTGTAGAAATGCAATCCTGACAGTTACAGGATTAAAAACAGTGAGATTTCTCCTTGAGAAAAGCCCTGTTGTCACAAAGCTATTTTAATCAATCCTTTAAAATTCAGAGAATAATATGTTAGGGGACCAAGAGCTGGCTGACATGATCAGTAACAAATGACTTTCTGTTGCACTGGGTTAGAGGATCCCCTGTGGATCTTCAAACAGTGTATTTTCCTAAAGGAGACAATAAGCGCTTGATGAGCCAGCCCGGCTCCAGGAGCTGTTGATATCAGGGAGTCAAAGGTCATTTTTTGAAGCGGAAAAGCCAGTGGCATGGACCTGCTCCTCCAGTGGGAAAACATGACCAGCTTTTTTTCTCATCTACTGTATGTGCTGAGATTATTTGAATCTGTACCAGATGCATATATGTTATTAATATATGGGGATTTATTAAGTTAAAAAAGTAGTTATGACCTTTGTTCATGAGCCTGCTGTGGCTTAGGAGGTAGAGGAGGTAGCCCACTGATCATAGCACTGCTGGTTCTGTCCACATGTTGAAGTGTCCTTGGACGAGACACTGAACCATAAATTGCGCCTGATGGTTAGCAATGCTCCTTGCATGGTAGCCCGTTGTCATTTGTGTGAGTGTGTGTGTGTGAAGTGCTATATAGTCATTCACCATTTACCAAAATGTTTTTGTAAGCAGCTTGCTCTAGGGATGGCAATGGACCGCTATGGTCCAGACTGAAAGACCAGTATAAAAAGCTTACTGTATATATTTGCTAAATGTCAAGTTTCACACATGGTATATGAAAGGTTTCCCCACTCTGTGATGCAAAGGAATGGTTAAGTTTAACAGCTCTGCCAGCAGCAAAAACACGGAAGAAACTGGATATGAACATGACCAGTGACAAAGGGCAGACAAAGAAAAGACCAGGAGCTTGCTGCAGAAATCAAAACAAAGAGGCTGCAAAGCTGCATAGCTACAGTTTGATTACAAAATGATTCCAGGGCACAAACACCACAGCAGTGTCTGCTCACTGCCAAAGACTTCACCAGATTAAAAGAAACACTATTTTAGAAATCACAGCTTTAATGAAGAGAGTCACTGAGATCTGAACATTTTATCAATCAACAAAATTCTAAACATTTTATACGCTTTAATTTTAAAATAAGCTCGTCTACAGCTTTTCTAAGCTACAGTCATCAAACCTCTCCATCCAATCATGGAAAATTTAGAAAAGTGATAACAGAAAAAAAGAATCCTTCCTGTCCTGTGATCAAACATATCAACAACAGTCAACATGAAGGAGACCAAATGAAATAGCACAGCCATTACCCTGACATTGTAAACAAACATTTCTCTTTCTCCCTCTGGATGCCATTAGGAATGTTTCAGTGTTTGTTTTAGTCATTGAGCAAATTGTGTTCTTTCTTCCCCTTCATACTTCAATAGTATGCAAATCATATCATTTATTTACAAGCCGCCATTGTTCTCAGTCCAAGCACAGCTTGTGTTTGTAAGTCTGTAATTGTGTGGTATATTCTGCTGTGCTTATCTAACCTCCCCTCTTTCTAATCATGTAATATTTGGAATATATAGAGGTTACGTTGTCTGCTGGTTAAATCCATGGCTTTTACAAAGAGTGCAAAGGCCGCTTTGAGGCCTTTATGGAATCCAGCTGGCTTGGTCCTGCATTTCCAAAGTTCCACATTTATCTGAACCAGATCAGAGCCAAGCGTAGTCCTGTCACAATTGCACTGCAGCCTTGAGAACTGCAAGGATTTTTAGAGAACACATTTGTACAGATTAAACACTGCGATCTTAAGGTTGTTTTCATTCCAGGGCCTACCTGCTGATACTAGTCTTACATGGTAAGGGATGTTCCTGGATCTGCAGTAAAACTCACTTTAAATCTCCTGAACAGTGAAATTTGATCTAAATCATTGAAATTACACCATCCATTAAGCCTTTGATATAGCAGCTGGTAAATGTGACCCCAATGCCACGCACACACAATCCCACCCTGACTCCACCTATGGTAAAGTACTTTAACTCTCAAGCACTCCTCAGCAGGTGTAGCAAAATTTTCCTTATTCTATAATCCCCAATTCCTGTTCATCAAAATACTACCATTTGAGTGTGGGTCAAAGCTATTTTCAGGACTATTATGTCTAACAGAAGTTCTGTGAAATAATATAATGGATCTACATTCCTACATTACATGATACTGTGAGACCTGGACACATTTAGGCTTATTAAACTTTGCTGTTGTTAAGTTTGGTGCAGCTGCATTAAAAATTAAACACACAAAGTAGCTGTATAAAAACTTTAATTATTTTAAAAAGCATGCATTGTCAAGTGCATTCACTCATACACACATAACTCCACTATGAAATACAGTATAAAGCGTAGATGTGGTAATGAGAGCACCTTTTTTGTCAAGTTCTTCCTGTCATCTGCAGCAGCTCTCAGGAGCTTTGTGCTGTGATTGAGCCTAACTACTACCAGGTGTGCTTGAAAAGGTTTTGGTGAAACTGGCACAGGGTCAAGACAGGGCGGAGTAGGAGGGGTGCGAAAGAGGGGTGAGTACCAGAGGAATGGTGTTGCTTAATGTGAAAACATCAAACGGCCTGAATCTGGTACCACAGTGTTAGGCTAAGGTGTCTGAACTTGTTAAGGTGTGATCCTGCAGGGCTGGTGTATGCCGACCTAGACTCCCCCCCCCAAACTCAGGGTTATTGCCTTTTTTAGGAGGTGAAGGGTAGATGAACAAGGGTATATGTGGGTCATGTGAAGCCATAAATAATATTATTTTCAAGATTTGGCTCTTAAATCTGACTGATTTTAGAAGTAGGTCATAGTCAATCTAGATGAACGACAAATGAGGTGAGTTGTGAGATTTACAATCTATCACGGTCTCTGTACAACAAGCCCAGTGGGACAAAGAAAAAAAAAATCCTTGAAAGAACTATGAAATCGTCTCTTTTGAAAGGCATCAGGGCTACACCCTGCAGGACACCCATCATGCAAACCGTACAGCAAAAATATGTGTGTTCATGCACCGTGTAAGAGTCCAAACCAAGGAGCTTTTGTTGGTTATCTGAGCCAAGTTGTTTTTTTGTTAAACAATTGTTGTTCATTGAGTTTGTTCTGGGAATAATCATCAGTTGGGCAAAAATAGAGGTATAGTATTTCAAACAGTACTTTAAAGCTCAGTGACAGCAAAAATCCATCAATTGAAATTGGTTATCTAAGAGTTGTGACCATATAGTTAAAGTAAATATATAGTAAGATATAAAATATATAGCAGTAAGTTTCCAAAGGCAAACCTTACCAAAAGACCTGACCAAAGATATGCAAGAACTTTTTTTTCACACTTGTGTCTCCATAATTGTAGATCCAGCCATGCGTAAATCTCACCCCCTGCTGCGCAGAGAGCAAGGTCCTTCTGTCTTGTTTTTTTTTTCTCCACCTTTATTACACCGGCCTCCCTTCTAGATGGAATAGTTAAACCTGTTAACTCTACTTCTCATGCAAACACAGTGAAGCTTGGAAAAAAAATAACTCTAGAGACCTCTAGGGGTTAGGATGGTAAAGGCATCCACTTTACACAGACAATGATGAACAGTAACCAAGGTATATACCTTACCTTTATAACTGAGTTGCTGATACTTGTGGTATAAATCTCACCAACCTTTTGTGTTGAGGTTTCATCCAACAATTTATTTTTCACTTTATTCACTGTTCAAGTCTCATATGTCAGTACTTATCCTTGTATTGAGGGTGAGGATTTTCTTGCCTCTATCAGCCTGTGATGAAAAAGCACTCTCTCTCTTTCTCTTACACACACACACTTGGAAGGCCTGCAGAGAATAACAATGGACAAAATACATTAATAAGATAATAAACGGTGTACACTATATATCATTGTGTGTCAGTAGTGCGAGCAAGGTTGTTTTAGCCATTAGTGTTGGAATTTAATCTAATGTATCATTAGCTGGGAAATAAGAGACTGGCCAAGCTAAACCACTCATTCTGTGTCTTGTCATGTTTGACAATGTCAGATTCATGCACTAAGTAGCAGATTAGATTAATCTGGAATTAGTCCTCGAATAACTCTCCCACTCACTGGAGAAACAAGAGGTGCCATATATCCACCCCATCCCTTTCCCTTACAAAATAAATGTTATGGAAACTCTCTTATCCCATGGCATGTGGTTCCTCCCTAAATAACGTGAGAGAGATTGGCTGGGCACGCCTTTGGTCATCCTCACAACACAAATATATTTTCACTACTTTAAGGTATGTTTTGTTGACATTGTTTTTTATAGCTTTGAATGAAATCTTGGCTATATCGCTCCCTTTTTTCTCATTGCACGCTCTGTGATGATGATGACTGGCTTTGGCTAAATAAGGTAAGAGAATACTTTACATTCTTTCTTGCCAAAAGACGGCTGATCCCTTCTGTAGTGCTGCGAGCCAAAACGCCCTTTTATTCTATCAGAAATTGAGGGTGCTTTAAGTGTGCCAGCCAATTCCTCTCTGCCTTGACACTGTCATGCTATAGGGATGCATGACTGGTTCCTAATGGTGGTTTTCAAAAATCTCCTAGTGTGATTTATATTGCTAGGGTACGTTTGCTGAAAGCCAGGTATGTCTCTCTTCAAAGTGGGCAGAAGTTGCTGGTAAAGCAGAGCTTCTCCCGTCTCACTTTTCATTGAGGCAGTGTTTTTCCCCTTTGTCTTGAATTGAAGATATGGGGCTTGTTTAATTTTCCAAGCATGCATATTTTCAAAGTAGTCATTCTGGGAAGACATTGGTTAGGTTGTCAAACTGAGAAACTAATAAATAAAGCACCAGAACTCTGTCTCATGTTTAAATTTAACTCTGATCTGCAATAGCCGATGGCTTTGCTGTTCTTTTTTAGTTTGAATTTTCTCTTTATAACCAAGAGAAACTCATGCTTTTAAGGACATTTACTTTCAACTGTTTTTTGTCACTATAACTGCAAACTGACCCCAAAATGCAGGCATTGGTTAAATTAGCTCATTAAGGATTATGCCTGGTAGGAAGGCCTTGGTTTCCTCCGCACAGTTGAACAGCACTTTTTGAAAAATGCAGTGGATACCTTCTCACATGGCAGATGAATGATGAGGAAGAGGCCCAGCATATTGCTGAAAAATGTAGACAAGGAGCCTGCTGCAATATATGGCCCATCTCTTGTTGATTTTCTCTGGGTAACATGAGCTGACATAGGGCACTCATATCTATCTAAGGGGTAATATTGCATTTTATCTCAAATTTGTGAAGTCGGTCTGTATCTCCTTTCATCATGATATGGATTAATGTCTGCTGGTGTGTGTGTGTGTGTGTGTGTGTGTGTGTGTCGGAGTTGATGGATGTGAGCTGCAGTTACCTTTCCTTTCAGAGACAGGCCCGGTGTGGTACAGTGATCCTGTTATACTGTCTTTATTCAGATCAGTCAGGGGTGCTATGAGGCCCAGTGACACTGGAGACAGTCTCCCTAATAAGGTGATGGGGAAGATGACACAATATCTATCTTTTTTTGCACTGTACAATAGATAGAAACCAGCCTTGTGTTTTCTTTAATTTGGTACCTATAAAGTGCCTGGCATGGCAATAGTGTTTGTTTATATGTGTCAAAATGCAGCTGTAAAAAACTGCTATAGAAATCACCTTTTCATGCCAGGGGTACATGTTGAGCAACAGTGTTTGTCTAATATCCACCATCAGTTTGTACAAATCAGTCAGCAAAAAGAGTTCAATCTAGGCCAATGAGAAAAAACAACATTATTATAATGCCAACAGGCAGTCGTTGACTGTGTTCATTTGGCTTGCCAAGCAAATATTAAATCCTTATCTGCCAGCGCTAACATGAGTGAGGAACCTCTGATATGATCCATGAGTAATAAAAAAGTCATTTGGCATTGTTTAGTAGGATTCTGAAGAGAAAGCAGTCAGTCATGTTGATTGTGAATTTGTTCCAGTTGGGCAAACAGCTCGGCCCCAGAGGACAAAACAGGTCTGTCAGTCCTTTGTGTCTGTGCCAAGCATGGATTATATTAATTTCAATGACACCTCAGAATAAAGCAGTGTCTATCCAAACAAAACACTTCCTAGACAACAGAGATAATTAACTCGGGCCGAAACTGTCTCCTGACCCAGTTTCAGTGCATTTAATGTCTTTTAAACATATTGCATGTTTAATACTTACTATGCCAGATCTAAGTCGACCATAAGCGGGAATAGCATGCCTCTCTTATTACAGTATGCTTTTCATATAAGTCAATTTTATCTTGCCTCTTTGGTGATCAGTAATAGTGCTGACTTGACCCTTTCCTAGGCTCTGCCACCTGTCAGCAGTCAGATCACACTTCACACCCAGCTTGGCATTGCAAAGCCAGTGCCAAGGTGCAACAATTTGACATGACAAGGCACCAACATAGTCACTGTAACTGATGTTGATGATCGTTTGTGTCCCATACGATCTCCACCCGTATATTTTAAACCTGGACAGCATTTTGATAAAACTCATTCCTCCATGTTTGTTCTCCATGGAATCATTAGAAATAATTTCACTGTGAGGTCTTTGAAAGCCAGATCCAAAGGTTACACACACTATAAAAAAACAAAGTCATGCTCTCAAAAAAAACAACAACTCACAAGCTAGCTTGCTTGATGACTGTACTATAGATAACACCTGTCCAAAGATAATGGCATAAAGTTCACATAACCAAGAAACAAGTAGTGTTTGAAGATGTGAGAGAAAGGGAGATTGGACTTTTTTGTTTTCTCTGTCTCCCTCAGCTCTGTGAGGATTGTCCATTCATGTACAGCCTTTTAGTCTAGGCTCTACTTTGTTAAAGTAGCAAGTTAAGTAAGCTTCCATGGGCTTTCAAATACATTAAATACTGCATGCGGCCTTTGTAATATATGGCCAGTGCAAACACATTTTGTCTCCTGTCAGGCATTTATGCATTGCTTTTTGTCGCTGATCTGTGAAAACCTTGTATCTCCAAAAGTACAGTGAAAAAGGGCTAACAAAAACAGTGCCGTTTTCAGCTTTGTGAAGCAATGTCCAATGGTTTTTAGACAGTGTATTTTAACCTACCAGTTAGGAGATGTTTGGTGAGTCGTAAGGGAACACTTAATCATTCAGTTTATTTGAAAAATCCCCATATTTGGACATACATGCTTTTCTCGTACCTGTCAAATGTGTTTTTAAGTATCCATTTGTCTCTTACTGGTGGAAGTAATTATCTTGGGTCATTATGGGTTGAGAGCAACACTGATGAAAGGGGGCTGCTCTTATTAGAGTTGATGTCAGGTTTACTAGATTGTCTCCTTACCTAAGCCACTGACAGACAGGTGCCAAAGGTCTATCTTGTCTTCGCAAGATAGACATAAGACATAAGGAAACACATTTTGCCCTGGCAGAAAAAAGGGACCACAATGGGTCCGACTAATGCACAAACACTATGTGAGATTTTCGTCTCTTTTCCATTAAGTGCAGTCTTAGTGTGGCCAGTGAGGAAATGGAGACGGTGCACTGTCAAAGATGTGTGTGCTTCCACATCGGCCAGCTTCCTATTCCTAGAGCAGAGTCTCAAATAGATGTGGTCTCAGCAGAACTGTGTTTATTGGACAGAGTTTGCACTTGTGCATTTCCCCACGTGTCAGGTTGTTAAGAATAGGAGGGCGCCGAGTAAGTCAGAGAGGACAGCCAAGAGGAGTGAGCAGGGGAAGAGGGGAATGAGGCAGGTTAGGGGAGAGTCACTGAGGTCATTGTTGAGAATATTTTCCAACCTCGTTTAAGGAAGAAAAAAAAACTTTTAAAATGCTCATTTAATTGCAGTACATGACATGAAACGTCTTGGATTTTAAGGATCATAAAGTCTAAATTGAGAAAAGCACTTGGCTTTGTGGAACTGTCTTTTTATGGATAAAAAGATAAAAATCCCCAAATTTTAAAAATGGACTTCTGCATATGTGCACACACGTGATAGTAGGGGAATATATGGACTGAGATTTTAAATCTTACTCTTTAAACATCTGGCCCCGCATCTATATGCACATGGCTGGTTTTTACTGCAGTAAGAAAAGCTGTTTGGCTGAAGCAGCTGCCAAGCAACACATGGGGAACAGCATCGACCCCGCCTCCTTCCAACTTTATACAGAATATTAGAGGAACATTCCCCAACATTCACAGAAATAATACTAATGACCAGCTTCAACTCTGTCAGCAGTTCCTATAACTTTATAGTGACTTCCAGCTGTCCTTGTCACCAGACCCACTGCCATTGTTGATCACCCTAGTTTATATCTGTGTCAGGCTTTTGTGTCTTCTGCTGAATGAGTGCATGCCTTTACTCGGCTCTCCGCTCCACTACCTATTTGTGTCAGTGGTGGCGAGTATGGGGAAACCCTGGTGAGGAGCCGAAAGGGGGGCAGTGGGCTACAAAGAAAGCNAGTAAGGGTCACCCCACCTGGTAGCTAAGGAATGACTCATTAGACAGGCTGGCACTAATGAAAGATTTGTCTGTCCTCACATTGGCCGTGCTGTCATGCCTCTCTCTTCGTCTGGAATTCTGCAGATTCCACCCTCGCTTTCCTCTACTGTTTCTCTATGACAGCATCAGATAGTATCTTGACGGCTGCTTAACGTACAGTATATTGAAGAGACTTACCAGGAGATAATTAGTCTGCAATGCCCTTTAAGTGCTCTGCACCTCTCAAAAATAATGAAAAGGTATATGAGACCCAAACAGTAGGATTTTTGATCCAAATAGCTTCACTGCTCCAAGAGAAAATACAAATGCCATTGCTGCCTTGTAGAAGAATTACTGTGACTGACAAAAACATAAACCTTCATTGGGAGTCTTATGTAAACACATCAATAAACACAACAATCCAATTTCCCTGTTTCCTTCGAGGGACAATGAGTGCCGTTGAGCTCTGTGGGCCAGGTTTTGTGTTTATTGGAACTAAGCTGGGGTATGCCGTGGGATCCAGTGTCTCTGCCAGGATACAGCATCGCAGGCCAGACACCTGATCTCCTCACTGCTTCCTGTGACGGTGTGCAGAGGAAGTCCAGGTACAACATCCGTGAAGGAAATCCAATCAAAATAGATTAGCTGGGTTTATTTGCATGTTCCTAACACTGTCATTAACATGTGTTTTATTGTGAACCTTGCAAGATCTTGTGTGAAAGCTCCTCGTATAGCAATTATCTATAGTAATGATGGCAAAACACAGAAAGGCAGCTCATATTTTAACCCATTGGCTTAAGCTTTTTACAGTCCTTTTCATAGTTCTTGTGACTAGATTAAGTGCAGGTTTATTAGTTATGCTGATGATTTTGATCTTGTCCCATGCGCCTCACGGGTCCACCCAGGCCTCCATGTGAGGCCTGCTCCCAATGACAGAGGCTTCTTTAGTCTGTGTGGCCCGGCTCAGTTTTCTCTAATCAAAGCCATCATCTCCATATGTCTTCCATCACAGCTTCCAAAGCATTTGAATAACTTCCAGGCAACAGGAACAAATTAATTAATGTCTATTCCTCTCTCCACTTTGTAAACTGCCTGTGTGAGTTTATGCATATCCTGGCATGTGTGCAGTGCATGTTCATGTACACACACACACACACACACACACACACACACACACACACACACACACACACACACACAGTCCATGTCCATATAATTGTCTTGTTCCGCTTTGTAAACTGCCTGTGTGAGTTTATTCATATCCTGGCATGTGTGAAGTGCACGTTCATGTACACACACACAGACAGACACACACAGTCCATGTCCATATAATTGCCTTGATCCACTGTTCGGTTGCACTCAAAACCCGTTGAAAGTTATCTCATTCTTACCTGCATTCCCGCCTAATGATTTCCACCTGAGTGCTATAATCTGCTTTTTATTGACCCATCATTCACCTTATGTTTTCGTTCAGGGAGAAAGTGATGAAAAGAGCAGAAGAAACCCCAGTCCACAAAATAGCAGGTTACAAGCCAATGCACATTTTGGGAGGTCTCCCACCTTACCAATTGTGTTTTCTCTTCATACATTTTGGAATAGGAGGTTTCCCCAGTATGAAATGGGAGAAAAAGGAAAAAATGAGAAGGAAGCACTGTTGATGATGTTGTGCTACTGTGTTTCGTGACTGCAGAAGGCCATTACGCATACTGTAAACTCAAGGGTTTCTCGTGAAAATACCAGGGGACAAAAATGAAAGATGGGTCCCTTTTTCCTTTCACATAGCAGGCAGTGATGTGGCGATGCTGGCTTACACAAGACTGTGGTCACTCAGATGGCTACAGTCTGCCTGAGCTCAGTCTGACCGCCGTCACCTCTCACAGAGTCTGTGGCCTCTGCTGACCAGTAGACTCGGAGCTCTGAGTAGACTCTGAGACAGGGATAAATGCAGACATGGGCAGGGCACTGGTTTGAGACTGCAGTCCACTCTTCAAGGACCAGTTTTGACCGGACTAGAACTTTGTAGCACAAAATGACCTTCATTCCTGCAAGGCTGCACAAAAACACAGTTCTGCCATTTGATTAATGTAGATTGTAGCTCACTCATGGTTGCCTTTACCAGGATTCACCCATGTGAACTGATGCTTTTCAGTCTTTTCACTGATCACAGCTGCTCCATGCAATACATGGTGCCATGGCTGAGAGGCAGTTCAGGCCAACAACGTGAGTTGTGCTGCAACACTGACACACAATAAATTCATTATTTTTTGATCCAACCCAGAAACCACCTGTAGGCTCTAACATTCTCTCCAGGGAGGATAGTTAGTTATCATCACTTCCCATTCTACTCTGAGTTGAGCTTCCATGCTTGCAGGAGTTACGTGATGAGGGAAAACAGGGTTATTGGTGGTATCATCACCAAAATAAAACTTGCAGGTCAAGTCTTGGGATATTATACCACATGTTAGCTTTTCTATCCCCTACCTCGTCCAAATAAACTCTAAATGTGTTTGTTTTTACTTATGATAGCTTGCTGGTTACATCAGTAATAGCGACACAGTACACACAGGGTTGGCTTAGTGGGTCACGACAGAATGATGACCTTGCATACTGATTACCTTCTTTAATTCAAAAAGTCATTGTCATGTTATGGACTGATACTAATGAAGAAGGATGCAGCAAAACAGACCAGAGTCAAATTTAAGATAACAACCCTTTAAGTTCTACACATAGTTATTACTTTTTAGTTTGGTTTCATACCTTACTGTATTCTTCTCATACGTAGCATCTCCACATCCCACATGAAAGCTGTTGATTTGACTGTGCACAGTTTTACATACAATTACTAATACAGTGGTTGGGATCTTCCTCTTCGGCTTCTTGTCTGACAGCTGCCCTCCTGAAAGCAAACAGTGTTTAATTTACAGCACTGTGTGCTGGGTTGTCCTGCCCAGTGGGGTCTTTGTGGGTTTCCTGGCTGTGCTTTGGATGTGGTTTATGTGTTCCGCATGCTGCGCAAAACATGAGCAGTGGTAGTCATCCTCTTTATTTTTATGACACTTTCTGGAAACAAAAGCATGCAAACAGACGAGAAACTGAGCATGTCAGATGTATCTGCTTATGGAAATTGAGCGAGGTTACCGGCTTTATTGTCCAACTAATTTTGATCATTTGTTGGCTGTCCTGGGGTGAGATTGGCATGTAGCGATAAATAAAAATGTGACCCATGACTCACATGAAACAGCATTACGGGAATGTACTGGAACTGACACAAAGAATCAGAAGGTGTCTGAAGCAGCACAAGACAGGTTTGCTTCTAAAGGTTGTCTTCTCAGCAGTAGCACAACCATCAATGAAGTCCTGGCCTGTCTTTTTTTTCACTCTTCTACTTTGGGTAGTTGAGCACATTCCTGATGATTATAGAAATTCCGGTACTACTTTTATGATTGCTATAATTATGACCATTACATCCCTGTAGCTATTCTAGCTGAGAAAACGTGACTGTGTATTGCAATTTAAGAGGACAAAACAGCTGCTCCCTATGATACATCAATATGAGGCATCAAAAAAAACAACACTTTCACTGTCAGGTTATTGTCAGTAAAAGCCGAAGGGAAAAGTAAAGATGACATGAAAAAAAAAACGGTCTGCTTGTCCTCAGCTGCACTCATGCACTGTTTTAATATCAAGGGTGTCCTTTTATGTGGTATTTAGAGAAATTCCCAACATGGTTAGATGGCTCTTTAGTCAAACTTCTATTGACATTAAAAAGTTATATTATATTTATCTCAAGGTCAGGCTGTGGAGAGCTACTTGGCTGCTGCAGTATATTCTGGGTTCTTATTGTATTATGTTTACATTTATTCATTTAGCTGACACTTTTATCCAAAGCGACTTACAATTGCTATGTATGTCAGAGGTGGCATACCTCTGGAGCAACTAGGGGTTAAGTGTCTTGCTTAGGGACACATTGGTGTCTCACAATGGATTTGAACCTGGGTCTCTCACATCAAATGCACTGTTCCATCACCACTATTATTTGCTCAACTCCAGTCAGAATTGTTTTGCAGTGCCCAAGCTATGTATTATCCTTCATATCTTCCTTTGTTCTTCTATCCCGGCTTTGCCTAGGCCCCACAACAAATCCATGACAAATGTAGTGAGCTACTGAGTGTTATGTTTCAGGTGGTTTCAGGGTTTCAGGTGAATGTGAATGTGACTATGAGAGCTGAGGTTTGCGAGACTCTAGGTTCTTTTTCTAAATAGGGAAATGCAGAAGGCCCATACTTTTGGGTACATATCTGCGCCAAAAGGTAACTAATCTCCACTGAGCTATTTCTCATTAGAGATGGGCCTCTTGGAGGTGTGTGTGGACTGCAGTCAGGGACAGGGAAGGAACTGTCTGTTCCTGCAATTGGGCTTCATTTAGTTTTTGGGCAGGAATAACTTTCTGAGAGTTTTATTGCGGTCCAAACTACAGGGCAAAGTATTGGAGCACAAGCCTTTCTCTGCCATGCTGTTGCTGATGGACACACACACAAAACACACACACACAAAACATGCTCCAGGGAGTTATTCATAGCCAGTGACAGCCCAGGTGCGGATGCGTACATCAGTAGTGATGTGCTGTGATCTGGGCAGAATCACAGTTGTTCAGCAGTGCTTGATGTAATTTATTTGTTGACTGATTAACAATGTCCGTGAGGAAGTGCAGCTAAGACTTTGAGGAGAAAAAGAGCACACTGACTTAAGACTTGGGTTAAAGTAGGACAACAAATCAGGTTTGGTTTTTTTATGATGAAGGTGTGATGAGTAACTCTGAGCATCTCCCTCTGTCTTCCACTCCAGTGATCAGAGAGCTTCTCTGTTTAGAGATCCCTAATCTAAACTCTGAGTTATCTTCCTGAGCTATGGGGCAGTGGATGTGGCCCTACCTTGACCTGCAGGGGAGGGTGAAGTAGCTTTGGCTCCATTTTATTTGATGCAGAATCAGTGGACAAAGTAACAAGCTCTTCTTTTGTCCACGGCAGGATCATGGTAATGGGCTGCAGACTAAATATATAAATATGGGTCAAGTATATAAAAATGTCAAAGTGATTTATTTAAAATACATTGAAAAGCAATCTGAGTTCTGCATTAAAGCACTGGAACCATATACATATATAGTGTTTTTTCTGCATGTTACAACCATTAAACTGAATGTAATAACAGGCCTATTAATTGATTACTATTATTTATTCTGATATCACTTTTATCAATAGAGTCACAACATGCTTTACCACAAGTTCTAAGTTTTTAAAAGGAGTAAAGAAAGGACAAGAAAGAAATGTCTACAAAAATGTGTTCGTTTTAAAACATGATGCTGACTTGGCAACCCTGAGACACTCAGACTAGGAGTTCCACAGCTTGGGGGGGGCAAACTCAAGAGGCCCAGTCACAGTTCCTTCCTGTTATTTTTAAAGACACAAATCACCAACATCGCACAGCTTCCCCTCTTAATACCTCTGGACTTGCAGAGATTTATTCCTTGTGGATGTTGTTGCCAGTGACTGGCCGTAAAAGACCAACACTCATCACGCATCTGAGCCATGTACGGCACTGAATGCACAAAACATTCAAAGCTCCACTCCACACAGTCCAAATACCATTAGAGTCATAAATCAGAAACAAGGCATCCTCTAAAGATAAGGAACTCTGCTGGAACTGGATTGTGAGGTGTTTGATTTCAGTGTGCAGCCTCATCAAATGGGAGCCTTTTAACCACATACGGCCCAGCTCCAGGATGTCTCCACTATGCATCTCCAATGTCTTGTCTGTCTGAAGTAGAGTGGATTACAGCAAATATAATATGAAGTGTGATTTACGATACTGTAGACAGCCTTACCCTGCAATGACATGTCCTGGAACATGGCAGCAAGTTTTAACCCAGGAATATAATTCAGAAATTTAAACCAAAGTTTGACTCATATTCAACATTATTAAGATGGATTGAAGGGCCAGTAAGAGAAATTTAATTGTTATTTATTTAGTTTTTTTAACAACAAGCTTTTTGACAATATTCTCACTAAAATAGTTTTGTCCTTTTCTCAGAGCGGTTGGATTTTATTATGTTGTATGATTGTTGTCTCAGTGGGCCTCCATATACTAGCTGTCAGTGGATGTGAAGTTTGATGTGTGTTGTGAAAATGTTGTGTGTTACTGCAGGGTGTGCCCACACACACCCTGTTTCTGTCTCTCTCTCTCTCTGCCAGTTCATCAGCTGAGGAGACAATAATTAATAAAGGCTTGTTGCTCTAAATCGCAAGCTTTTGTGCTCGGTGTGTTTCTCACAGTTTAGAATATAATTAGTGGCAGCTGTTTGTAAAGACGGGGAGCTCATGGGCACAACGCATTTGTGTTTGTGTTTGTGTGTGTGTGTATAAGAAAGCAACATCTACATATGTTGTGTCTGATTATTTGCTTCTCTTAATTGCATATTTGGGTTTTTTAACTAAACATACGCATGCACCAACAGTGATAAATCATTCTGCAATTGCAGCAGCTGCAGTGGTGCCACACAGACGAGAACCACATTGCAAAGTCCTTTATGTAAGGTGTGTGTGTGTGTGTGTGTGTGTGTGTGTGTGTGTGAGAGAGAGAGAGAGAAACAACTGCCTCACTGTATTCATGCCTGTTTGTGAAAGAAAGCAAGAAAAGCTCTTTGAGACAGACTAAAGAGCCTCTCAATAAAAAAACAGGTGAATAAAAAGGAAAATGCTGAGAGAGAGAGAGAGAGAGAGAGGGAGATGCAGAAAGTGAGAGTGCTAAACTGCACCACACTGTATGTTGCTGTATCTGCTGCAGTCACAGGAAGGTTTTGCTGAGTCAGAGAGAGTTCACTCAGTAGTGATGAGTGAGCTGCAGGGATTGTGCTCAATGCTGCCACTCCCTGGCAGATTGTCAAAGTATTTGCAGAAAATGTTTGCCTGCATCACAAGCATCTGTCATCTGTCATATGTCTCTTTTAGTGCTCTGTGGTGTCCCCATAACTGATTAACAGGCGTATTGTTTTTAGCCATTGTGGTGGCTGGCGGCTTGAGTTTCTGCCTTGCCTTTGTATTATCGTAAGCTGCAGATATGGCTTTGTCAGCAGGAAACATGCACTGTTCACTAACTCTCCACAGATGTGATCTGAGTAGCTCCTACTGTTCCTTTGCTCTCACTATTCCTCTTGCAGGATATTTTTCACATAAAGCTACTTGGGATAATTTCTGGCAATGATAAGTGCGTGACGTACACTCAAGGAAGTGATTATGAAGGAAACATATGTAGTTCATTGTGGAAACATCATGTGTGACGTCAAGTGATGTCATCAAGTGATACACTAAAACACTAGTAGATAGGCACTTTATTTCAATGATCACGCAGTCCCAATGATTCTGAATCTCTTATCCATGTGTTTGTTTCAGTTTTTATATGACAACATCATAGAAAGAGACCACATGTGAAATTGTCAGCTGATTTTCCCACTCTCTCCTTGTCTCTCCCTGCACAGAAAAACTCTACAACTCAACTGGCCGGGAGCTACGGAGAGCCCTCTTTTCCCTAAAGCAGATTTTTCAGGTAATTATCTCTCTCTTTTAGCTTTAGCTGCACCCTTAAGAATATATCTTGTCGCAAAACCCAGTGAACTCTACTGCATTGCATGCTTTTCATGTCATCAGTAAAAATAAAACTGCTGCATTTGTGAGCATGTGAAATATCTTCTGCCAGGCTTTGAATGTTCCTGTGCGTTTACACATGTTAACAAGCTATACTTTAACAAACTATATGTAGCGTGCACTTGGAGACAGCATTGTTTTCTTGAGGCAGAGCTGTGCTGCTGAGAGTCTGCCTTCGTGGCAGCTGTGAAGTGTTCAGGTCTGGTCATACTTCACACACTGGGGCTGGGCTGGGCTGGCCTGGCGGGCAGTCGGCCATAGAGGGGGGAGGGTTAACCGACAGTCAGATGGAAAAGAGAGCAGCAGACGTTGATGCAGGCTCAGAATAGATTAGAATACCTCACCTTTTACACACACAGGCATTCTCATTCACACCCTGGTTACATCCTGCATTGATTATTGTAATTCTCTTCTCTTTGGTCTTCCTCTCAAATTCCTACATAAACGTACAACTGGTTCAAAACCCTGCTGCTCGTATCATCACCAGAACCCCTTGTATTAATCATATCACTCCTGTCCTTCAGCAGCTTCATTGGCTCTCAGTGAAATAACACATTCATTTGAAGATGCTGCTACTCGCCTTCAAGGCCGTTCACAACCTCGCTCCTCTGTACATCACTGATCTCCTTCATATCCTGTACCACCAACCTATACTCTTAGGACTTCTTCAATTCACCTCACTGCACCTCCTGCCTTTTTGACCATTTACCATTTGACTGTTGGGGTTTAGAGCCTTTAACTTCCCTGCCCCCCTTCTGTGGAACTCCCATTCACCAGACATCTGTAATATTGACTCGCTTTACATTTTCCAAATCTTGCCTAAAAACTAGTGGTCGGCCGTTATCGGCGTTAACGTGCTGCGTTAACGTGAGACTCTTATCGGGCGATGAAAAAAATATCGCCGTTAATCTATTCTCAAAGTTGGGTTGGGAGCTGGGTCTATACTACGCAAGCTATGATGACTTTCACCTAGATATTTTAGCGCAGATGTATACCTCGCCGAATAACACTTTAGGGGGCGAGAACAAGTCTTCGACCCTGTGTGTCTGCCTACTGTGAAATTACCACATCAAACGTGACGTGCTAACATGG
>JAPMOB010243411.1:0-19241 GCA_029875015.1 Lepomis gibbosus | reverse complement strand
TCAGTCCCATTGAGCCAGTCCTGTCACTGGGGCCAGTTGCTGAAAAAATGACAGGAGTGTGTATTTAGGAGGCAAGGAGGGTCTCATGAAGGATGCTGTCCGGTTGCATCATGTTTTTCGACTTTTCTTCCTTAAGAAGTGTATCTCCTGAATTTGCTAAGGTGTAGATGCAATTAGACCGAATAAAGCGTATTTGACATTTTAGCTACATTGTGCTAGGGGCATATCGAAGCAAAGAAAGTCACATACCAAAATTAATGTCATGTGCCAAACCAAACCAAACACACTGCTGATACAGTCAAGGACAGTCTAACTCAAATCTCAACACAAAACAACAACAGATGTGAAATGTGAGTTGTTATGCAACCAGGAGGGGAGAATCTGTTACACTGACAAAATTCTGGGAACTGATGAAGTGGAATTTGGCATTATTCCTTTTTTCTGCTCTTACAGTCACTTCACTTTAAATGATCAGCTAAATAGAGACTCCTGTTCAGTACTGTGGCAGTCCAAGTTTAGCTCTGATGATAGATGTAACACGTTACGGCAGGAATGTCATAAGACAGCTATAGCATCCCTGTGTTAAAGCTAAACATGTTTGTTTCTGGGGTCCGAGGCTGTTCAGAGGATTGATATTCCAGGACTGTAGTGGTCATTAAGTCATTTCCCATGAATGTTAATTAGTTTATTCCTGGATGATTATCATGTCAATTGGCTATACAAAGCCATTGTTTCTAACCATTTCAAAGATTTTTTGATAGGAGATGGCATATTTATAAATGTATAAAATACAACAAATTGTAAATCATATAAAACTTTACCCAAAATATGTAAATAAGGTCAGAATAGTTGTCAGTTGTCAGAATAATGTGTATTGTTCACCTAATACACAGATAGGTTTTTGTGCACTAAGAGAACCTGCAAGTGTGTTATTTCCTGGTCATTTCCTGTTTTCTTGTTTCTCCATGGAAACTTTAATGACATCACAAGTTCCAGGCAGGTTGGTTCTGAGTTATAAATGTTCTCATGTTGAGCATAGTTATAAGAGTTACAAGAGTAAGTTATAAGAGTCTGTTCATTCAATTGCACAAATTATAGACAAGAAAGAAACCCCCAATTTTTTTGAAATTGTATAAAAGAAGTCAAACTGAAAACATCAATAGTTTTTGCTTGGAACTTTATTTACATATACCGTAGGTATGGCTTATATATTTATTTTTATATATATGCTAGTTGAATTGCGGGGTAAAGTAGGGGTGGTGCAATATGGCCAAAATCTTCAATTATATACATCACGATGCAGTATTGTTCTGTAAATATAATTTACAAGTGGTAAAAATAACCATACCTCACTGTACTTAATCACACTCATGCTAGAATCCAGCCCTGATTTGCTTCATAGCCTTCCTAGCTCCCACGGTGAAGGCAGTATTGCCAAATCTCTGTCGCTGGACACATTTCTTCCAGTATATACAGTCATATTGCCCGGCCAAAGGGGAACGTATGAAGTGCTGTGGTCACAGGAGAACACGTTGTTTTGAAAGTCTGCATTTACCGTCACCAGTTCAAGACCCATAAAAAAAGAAAAGCTAATGCCAGCTACAATCCATCTGTTGTATAATATGGGACAAACACAACAACCACAGCACTGAGTGTGCTGAAGCTCAACAATAGCACTCTGCAGAAGAATGACTGTGATGTAAAATATATGTGATTTGTGGTAAAAAAGGCTAAACCACTGAAATGGTGTTTAAAGTTAGGGGAGGATATTTTAGTTAAGTTTATGGTGAAATTGCTTTTATTTCCATGTGGTAACAAAAGTGAAATCTAAGCATGATGTCACAGTGAATGCAGTTGAGTGAGCGAGAGAGGTGTGGCAAAATCGGATGAGGTTCACACATTGCGGGTCTGAATTCAATAGAATCTGGATGGGGTCCAGTCAAAGTGAAAATGAGAGCAAAGGAAACAGATGGAGAGAGAGAGGGGAGCAAACATAATGCAAACTTAGGTGGAAATATGTGCGGTTACAACAGATGCTTGCGCGGATTAGTGCGATTGAACAAGTTTGTAGACTCTAGACTTTCAACTGTAATGTAAAAAAGATGTTGATAAAATTGCAAGTTAGCTGATGTCTGGGTCAACACCCCTCCTAAACTCATGGGCCACCTTGTGTGTGGAACATTCCTTTCCAATCACCTCTTCACAGCTTCTTGTCAGAGTCTATTTTAGACGGTTCCGTACATCCGCCAGTCGGGTAAGACCTGCTGTCATACAGAGTGTCTGACATTTAAAACTTCAAACATCAGAGAAAATTGGATATATTATAAGATTGAAGTTGAGAAAATATTTGTTTTTTTCTCAGTTAAAGCAGCACTGGCAGTGACAATAGCTAGTAAAGCATTCTAGAAACTGAGAGCCTTGACTTATAACTTTGATTACATTGTTAAGGTGGCAGAATAAAGATCTTAAATTGTACAAGCTTTTCTTTTGCAACATTAGTGGTGAAGCGTAAGGATGGTGATATATGCCTGTCCATTGGTTGGTTTTTCTGTTCAGAGCAGCGTGCAGTATTTCAAGAGTTGGTAAGGATGCCATGAAATGTTTATTGAACTCTTTACCATTGAGTGCCAAAGCTGGGTCAAAAATATCCCCCTGAAAAGTCCAAGGATCTTGGTAGCTGTTGAGCAGATAGGTCAGCATGAAGCCAGGATACAGGAGGGGAAACAGCTAGCCTGGCTCTCTACACAGGGAACAAAGTCTGCCTACTAGAGTCTCAACTGGTTATGGTAACGTAGCAAGACTCCAGGAAAAGAAAGGATTCTGGCCCATAACCTCCTGTTAAACTACTACTTGTTTTTTCTTTGTTTTTGTTTGTCTTTACAAACAAGAGAGAACTTGTTAATTAGATCTGTAGAGGTGCTGGTAGATGGATTTTGTTTTTAGAAAGTGGCCACAAACGTTCACTGATGCATATTTGCATTTTTGATCACATTACCCTCTTTTAGTGCAAATCTTTAACACATTTTAGCTCTAACGATTGTCACTTTTTTTTTTAAATCTCATATCCTTGTGACAAAGATTGAAATTATTGAGAAAACGTGGTGTTGGGAAAGGCTTGGCTGGGTACCATGAGCCAGTAATGGCTCATAAATGGAAGAGAAAGAGAGGAGCTGCGCACATAAATCACTGAGTGGCTTCTTGTTTTGCATAAGTCAAAGAGAAAATCATCTTGGATGATGGGCTAAATCACAGTCATAAAACTTTGGATTTCTCAAGTCATGTGACTGTTTTCAGTATAAGCCAAAATTTAGGGTAGAATGAAGACCAAAATCCTAATAGAAAGGTCTGGATTGTTAGGTTCAAGGAAAGAAGCTATGGAACCATATGACAGTACACTGGCAGTTTAAGTAGTCAGCTGCAGTCTACTGACTGGCATTAGTTTATGTTAATAAAAAATGTCAAGGCGCCTTTTCACACACACCAACATGTGGACAACATAATTAGACAAAGAGATCTGTTTGCGATGGTGCGACTGACTCCTAAGCATGGAGTTTAAAGTTTGGCCAACCGGCAGAATGAACTGCGTGACAGTCAGCCAGCATTAGTGGGCTGCCCAGTGGTTGTACTAGCTACTGGTACTAATGATTAAACAGCTAGGTTAGCCAGTGCTTAAGGATAAACTGAAAGAAACCAATGCAAGCAACAGGACCAAGAGAGCAGTTTCCTCTGTTTCCTCTGTTTCTGTGACATAATGGCAAAATGGGCAGTTTGTCAAATCCAGGAAGTGTTGTTTGCCACTTTAAATTAACTTCTAGACTTGTAATGAACAACGTTTAATCCTGAAGTTCCTCAGCATAGAGAATGGAAGTTGCTTGGATAGTTTAACAAAAGGTTAATTTATTTTGAGCGGTAAGAAATACGGCACTTGCACTATGTAGAATCTGGAAGACTCTATTGGGCAAATACCTAAAGTTTAGCACCATGAGTCTGTAGTACCCATGAGTTAGTGCTGTCGCGGTAGAAGACGCCAAAAACAGCTGTTACTCAGAGCTGTGGAAAATTAAAAACAGTTCCAGTGAAGTACAAAACTCTGCGCCAAAGTTGCAGAATTTGGGAGCAATTAAGTGAATGAAGAGTCAGGTTTCTACAAAGTGTAATATTTAACTTAGCCCTCCATTGCGCAAGGAGAAACATTTTAAACGTAATAGATATTTCTTACTTCAGAGTTTCTTGGGAGTTGACTTCTACAGCTGGTAGTCACACAGTATTGTACCAGTGACTTTTGTTTTACCAAAGAAAAGAAAATATTTGTTTAACACAGTTTATCTTGCAGATTATTCAGCAAGATGATGTCATGCCCATGAGAACCTCAGAAGTTCTTAACAGCAAAACACGTAACATGGGAAAGTATTAGAATTTTCCTTACAGAACCCTGGATGCCTACAAACATTATAGCAGTCAGAAACAACATATCTATACTCAATGGCCACTTTATTAGGTTCAACTTGCTTGTACTGTGTTGGACTCTCTTTTGCCTTCAGAAGTGCCTTAATTCTTTGCAGCATACTTTCAACAAGACTTTGGTCCATATTGACATGGCAGCATCACGCAGTTGATGTAAATCTGTTGGCTGTACATCCATGATGTGAATCTCCTGTTCCACCACACCCCAAAGGTGCTCTATTGGATTGAGATATGGTGACTGTGGAGGCCATTAGAGTACAGTGAACTCACTGTCATGTTCAAGAAACCAGTTTGAGGTGATTTGACCTTGTGCATTATCCTGCTGGAAGTAGCCATCAGAAGATGGGTACACTGGTGAGAAAGGGGTGGACATGGTCAGCAACAACACTCAGGTAGGCTGTTGTGTTTAAACGATGGTATTAAGGGGCCCAAAGTGTGCCAAGAACATACCCCCACCTGTAAAGCGCTTTTGAGTGTCTTTGATAAAGCGCTATATAAAAAATGTAATGCATTATTATTAACTGTTGAAACAAGGCAGGATGGATCCATGCTTTCATGTTGTTTACACCAAACTCTGACCCTACCATCTGAATGTTGGAGCTGAAATCAAGACTCATCAGACCAGGCAGCATTTTTCCAGCCTTCTATTGTCCAGTGTTGGTGAGCCTGTGTGAATTGTAGCCTCAGTTTCCTGTTCTTAGCTGACAGCAGCGGCACCCGGTGTGGTCTTCTGCTGCTGTAGCCGTTCAGAGACGGTATTCTGTATACCTTGGTTGGAACGAGTGGTTATTTGAGTAACTGTTGCCTTTCTGTCATCTCTAACCAGTCTGCCCATTCTCCTCTGACCTCTGACATCAACAAGGCATTTTCGTTCCCACATCTGCTCTTCACGGGATATTATCTCTTTTTCAGACCTTTCTCTCCCAGCAGATCAGCAGTTTCTGAAATACTCAGACCAGTCGGCTGGCACCAACAACCATGCCACGTTCAAAGTCACTTATATCGCCTTTCCTCCCCATTCTGATACTTGCTTTGAAGTTCTGCAAGTTGTCTTGACCACGTCTATATGCTTAAATGCACTGAGTTGCTGCCATGTGATTGGCTATTTAGCTATTTGTGTTAACAAGCAATTGAACAGGTGTACCTAATAAAGTGGCCGGTGAGTGTATATGTGAGCGATATGGACAGTAAATTCTAGCTTACCCTCCAGTGTTAGTTTTATGACTTTTCCTGTAATGGACTTAAGCAATGTTGCATGAAATATCTTATACTCTGAAATGACCACATGCCCCACAGCTGCTCCTGCTCTAACTTGACAGGGATTTTAGATAAGCAGCGTCGCTCCCTTGTACCTAATGCCTCGGGGTCAGCCGTCACCTCAAGTGGCAGTAGAGAGAGCTGCTTTGTGATGTTGACAAAACGGTTTCCTGTTTGAGCAACAGAGGCTTTAAACCATTTATTAATAATTACTCAAACTGCTGAATGAGATGAAGATCAGGTTTAAAACAGTGGAACATTCCTTTAAATACTAAAGCACTGAAAATGGCAATTTTTGACTTTTGGGGCGAGGCCTTATATAAGTCTCTGGGGTTCTGTTGCTGTGCAAAAAGAGATCCTGTGTTCATATTGTTGGTTATATGCTGTGTGTGTTCTCTTTATTGTGGTGGTCATGTATGAACATACCTTCCCTGATCTCTGACCTGGTGATGCTTATGTTCAGGCATTCAGCCCAGCTCCCCTCCCTGCAGCATCTCCTCCCTCCTTCCTTCCGTCCTGGAGGACGGGATGGTGTGTGTTGTTTTTCTCCAAGCCATTTACTTCAGGCAACACTCCCCCCTTCCTCTCTCTGTTCAAGTCATGGCAGCTCACTATGTTCATGCACAATAGTATTAATATTAAAGACATTCCGAAAAAAAATAATTCAAAGAATTCAAAGAATATTGTAATGCCTCTTATTATTGATGTAGAATTTGTATTACTTGGTAGAATTAACAACAGAAATTCTGTGTAAGCATGGTATATTGTATATCTACTTAAATATTTACAGATTTCTGCTTTGAAACAACTGAATTATGGTTCCAGAACTAATTTCCATGCATCCAGAACAGGATAGAAATAATAGGGAAAATTCAAACTAAGCAAATTACATGAAAGTGGTTTCAATCAGGTAAATGTTTAACTAACTTAATGTCTGTGTATTTTCTATCTTATGAAAATATTGTGTTCTCATAATAGGTTGCGCCCTTGATGGTTTAGTCCACACAATCACTTTTACAACTATAATAATAATCATAATCACAATCATAATAATTTTATGTCACACTCGCTTTGGCAATGTCACAGTCTGTTTCCCATGCCAAGAAAGCCCCGCTGAAGTATAATATGCTCTCTGACATGAATTTTAAATGATTTTTTGACACAGTGGCGAACTGACCCAAAAACACTAATGAGTTTTATCTTTCTTCTCTTTCTCCAGACTACAGCATTCCTGATGCAAAGAGCTTTTCTCACACCCTTGGTTTCAGTTCCAGATCCATGATACACACGCCCAGCCGTGTCATGGCTGTGAGTACCACCTGCTAACCACAAAACATTCCAAACAACTCTCCATTACAGATCAGTGCAACAATACTGTAGGTTTAGTGTAGTGGAGGTCAAAAACAGAAAACGAACAGCTCAAAGCTTTTTAACATTAGTTAGTTATGGTAAGTTATTTGAAATTGATACAAGAATTTGTGGCTTACGGCCAAAATGACCATCAGTAATAATAAGATTGTACTCACTAAGTTAATTGCTGAGATCTGTCCCCAGTGCTCCACTGATGGGGTATTTAAATATTATAATATAATATATATTTAATCAGTTGACTGATTATGGTTTCTGTAAACTAAATACTTTTTGTGTGCATTTTTGTCAAATGTAGGTATACTGATTTTAAATATACTGAAATCGGTCTGTAAAAGACCCAGTCATGTGGAACTTTTCTGAATGATGAATGTAAACTCACTTCAGGTTGCTTCACAAAATAAATACAGAGGACATGACCTCCGTGTCCTCAACGGTAGCTTTGGCCCTGGCTGAGATATGGGAGTGCAGCTCCATCGCTAACAAGAAGTCTGACAGATCACCAGACTATCAGACACACCCAGGACAGCTAAAATGGGTTGGAAGAGAGGTCACTGGTAGCAGTCCAAAAGAGTAGGGCAGTGTAACCTTCACACCACATCCTTTACTGAAGACCTGTGTGTCAAGCTTACACACACACACACACACACACACACACACTTGAAAGCAATGAGCCAGTATTGTGTATGTATAATGTTTCCTCTCCGGTCTTATTGGCTCTGGGTCAATGAGAAGGAAAATGCTGACCAACACTGCTCACCAAACTCAGAACAATGTTAAGGGAGAAGAAAAATATAAACAGGACGCTTGTCTGCTGCTTTCAACTGGCCAGTCAAACAATGCAAAGGCAGCAGTGAGCTTCCTGCAGCTTACGGTAACCAGGCTTTGATGAAGGAGAAGAGCTGTTGAATGTGAAACCGATTACACCGACTTTTTGTTTAACAATTTCACTAACTTCAAGCCCCGTTTCTTGTAAAACTGTTAAGAAAAGAAAGATATTAGCCTGTAATCTAAGAGTGTTAACTTTTTTGCAGTCGCAAGGAAGTTCTATAAAAATAAGCAAATTCAGCCTTTTATTTCTCCCCACACGACTCTGCAGGTGCCCACAGTGCCTCTTCACTCTTCTGGGTTCTCCTCCCGCTCTGCTGTGGAGAGCAGTACCCGGGGGAGGAATAAAGGAGCCAGTATGGTCCAGAGCCACTTCCAGACTTCTCAGTCACACATCAGAAGCCGACGCTCTAAATCACTGTGCCAGGCTGACCAGGAGGCTCTTCCTCTCACTGTGTTGGCTCCTCCAGAGAATCCCTCCTACCAGCTCACAGTGCCTCCCCCCGGCACTCTAAGGCGCAGCCTCAGTGGGACACTGGCCCAGGATAGAGGCTACTGGCAGGAGGAGGAGCAGCCCTATCAGTACACCTACAAAGGCCCCTCCCACCGCACCATCAGCCGTATTACCAACCGACAGCAGCACTACCAGCAGCAGAGCTCTGGCTTTGGCCAGGAGGGCTGGGTGGGGACTGGCAGGGCTGTCCCCATGGCAGGAGACGGCTGGGGGACACAGTGGAAGCAGCACATGTCCAGGGCCAACCACGTCATGGGGACAGGGCAGTACCAAGCCCCCCTTCACCGGGCCAGCTCGCTCCACAGCGTGAGGAGTGTCGGGAAAGGAGTGGATATCTTGGATGGAGCATCAATACACAGCAACGACCCACTGGGAGAGTGAGCCTTGTTATTCTTTTATTTGCCTGTATGTTGATCAGACAAAAGTCTCTTGCGGAAGAAATGGTGAAAAGTTCAAGGAGAGTGACATCATGAGTGTGACAGAAACGTATAACTTCATTTCTACAATTTTTTAGATTTTTTATAGACAAATTTTTTAATTGAATTGGTTGGGTAATGTGAACCGGTTCCAAGGTGGTATCGTTACCTAGTGTTGTAGTACTCAAGACCGGTCTTGCTCTTAAGACCAGTCTTAAGAACACTTTTTGATGGTCTTGGTCTCGTCTCGGACTCGACCGCCTTTGTACTCGGTCTTGTCTCGGTCTCGGACATCGAGGACTCGGGATTTTATTTCAAGACCAGTCAAGACCATAACTTTGGGAATATCAATAAATTTTGCATTATCTGATTTGTTAACATATACCCTAACCCTAATTAAACGTGTTTTTCCCGTTAATGACTGTCTCCCCTCCCTACGATGCTTACGTTGATTTCAGCTCTTAGTGTTTGTATGCGGGTGTTTTAATGGAAAGTGGATCTTTCAGATCACTTTTAGAAGTACCTATGATCTCGTTCCACATTTTATTGTATGCCATGCAATGCAGGGAACTGGTCTTGGTCTTGACTCGATCTCGCCCTCCCTCGGTCTTGACTGCTCTCAGCCCCTAAAAGTTTTGGTCTTGTCTTGGCCTCGATAAACTCTGGTCTTAGTCTTGACTTGGTCTCGGTTTGGGTGGTCTTGAATGCAACACTTCTTCTTCTTTAAGAACAGGATTTGATAAGTAGAATCAGATTTGGATTCGACCCTATTGATTGATAATTGGAAAAAATAATAAACAGATGAATCAATGCTGAAATAATTTAGAATGTAGTCGTAGTGTGATTACAGCCTCACCATACACTGCTGGTCATAGCCACTGTTTATTCATACAGCTTTGTATGTGTGTGTAGGATTCAGCGTCTGGACATGGCTACAGCTGTCAGATATCTCTCTGAGTCAGATGCTGCCTTGCAAGTTCTGGGAGCTGCATACATCCAACACCAGTGTTACCTTAGCAATGATGCCAAAAACCAGGTAACGCGCTTGTATTTGGTCGCCACTTTTGCTTTTTTCATTTAGTCTGCCATTTATTCTCCTCATCATATGTGTATATTAACAGTTTGTGGTGTGTGTTGCTCCTCTCTCTCTCTCTCTCTCTCTCTCAGGTCCGTGCCCTGCATGGCGTACCAGCTCTGGTTCGGCTTTTCTCCAGTGACAATCAAGACGTGCAGCGTTACTCCACTGGCGCCATGCGGAACCTCATCTACGAGAACGCTGACAACAAGGCGGCCCTTGTAGATGCTGGTGGAGTGATGCAACTCGTCAGCATCCTGAGCGAACCGGACGAGGAGCTTCAAAAGACCATCACAGGTAGCTTTGGTTTTTGCTTTCAAACTGGTTTGAACCTCAGAGTGTATGTCCATGCATTGATAATTACCAGTCCGTTATTCAGTAATGGTGGTGTTGTTACTGATTTATCATCTGTATGTATATATTACCGGTTAAAATTACTCAGACAACAGAATGAAAACATGTCGTGGTTGCAGGTGTCCTGTGGAATCTGTCCTCCAGAGACAACCTGAAGGAGAAGCTGTCCAAAGAAGCTTTATCAGAGCTGACAGAGAAAGTACTGATTCCTCTGTGCAGCAACATCCCACTAAGCTCATCTGAGAGAGACATCTTCTACCACACCACTGGCTTCCTCAGGTGACTGCACATTGGCTTTCATGCATCACATGTTCTGTGGGTTAGACAAATGTCATCATATGAAAAGTTTAAATTTGTCCCAACTAATTGATAATTAGTTCCAAAGTGCTGCTGATGGGCTGATGGGAAAGTCATTGGTTTTGCAGGTATTTGGTCACATAAATCAGTGGATTGGACAATTTTTACCTGAAGATGGCTTCAGATGACAAGTCAGAGGAACACCAAAGTTACTTCCTTCCACAGTCCATCCAGTAGTCCAACCAACCGACTGATTGACCGATGTTATAGGTGCCAAGCGATGTGTCCTTTATACAGTAGGAGACAGGACACAATTTGGTCTGTTGACTGACATTAAAACTACTGTAATCATTAACCTCATCTCCCATTTATATGGAGATGCCAGCCAGAGGCACGAACCAGGGTTTAGAATAGAGGCAACACTTGGTTGATCCTGTTGGAAACAAAACACCAGCATGATTTATTGATCCAGTTCTTTATTCACTGAAACACATCACACAAAGGTTCATTTAAGTAGATGGTCTCTTTACACATTGCAGCTTTCATGCAGTTGTAGCATAAACCTTCAGTTGCTGATGTAGAATCTGGTCATGAATCACGCCCATGTTAAACTTATTCATAATTTTTATCGCATGGAACTGACACTACTCTCAGATTCGCTTTCTGAGTCTTTGAGGAGTTTATTGACAGAGATACAGTTACATGTAAGTGCAGTAAGCTGTGAAGGTGCTACTGAAGAAAGTTGGAAGGCTCCAAAATGTTTGTGCTAAAATCACTCAAAGACCAATGATTCATCATAGCAAGACATCTTTACTCCATTACATTCTGACAGCATAGCCTGGGTTTAAGTGTGTGTGTGTGTGTGTGTGTGTGTGTGTGTGTGCGCGCATAGGAACTTGAGCTCAGTGAACGAGAGGACGAGACAGAAGATGAGAGGTATGCGAGGCCTGGTAGACTCTCTGGTGTCCTACATTCAACAAGAGGACGTGGCAGATGACAAGGTAACTCTGACCTGCTCTGTAATAGCCTCCGGCATTTTCATACACCGTAAACAAAGATGCCTGATTTGAAAATCACTATGGTCATTATGGTTACGGCACACGTCTTTTTGGCCCAGATCGCGAGTCCTTGGCAATCTGCAATCTGCCGAAGCCGAGCCCATCACATAATATTAACCTGAATGTTGATTAAATGTGTATCTCACACATTGAATTAACAGTTGTTGCCTAACTAGCCTGACTAAACCTGAAACATTGTAATTTTTACAGGCTACTTAATTCAAATAGGGTTCATTCATAAAAATTAAACAAGAATGTAACTCCTGAATCCAGGATCTCACCTCACAAACAAACTTCAGCCAAGAACGGACACAGCAGAGAGCATTTTAACCAAACACGCAAGTGTAATTTTTTACCTGTCATCAAGTTACTCACATAATTAATGTTAATTAAGGACAGTGAAAGTGATGGTCAGTGGCGCCTAAATAAGAGAAGCTGCTATGGGATAGAAAATCCATGTATTTTGCAAACCTCTGTCACAAATAATTTTTCACATTCACACAATCACCTGGATAGCAGAATGCGTGCACTGTAGAGCCTGGCTCTTGTGAGGGGGAGCAGCATTGCGGCACTAGCAGGCTGCGATAGAGCACAGTAAAGATAGATACCAATTTAGATACCAGATTTACTAAAGGTTTGCGTGAGTAAAAACGTGTGCAAACTTGGTATCACCAGCAAATAATCACGTAAGCTGGTCTGTGAACGGCGTGCACGCAGAATGATGTCTTTCAAAAGAGCAAGATAGCTCCTGTTGTTCATTTACTACTTTTGGCTTAATGAATATGTAATTTGGGGCGTTTTAATTTTATTGTTCAAAGTTATGGGAGGGTAACATGCAAATTATTTACTCCACGCAATGTGATCTAACAAGTCTAAATGCAATTTCATGTGAATGCAACAGCATCTGGATTTAATACGTTTGAAAGGAAGGTGCAAAGCGCCAAGTGCACAGAGATGGCTGCTGTTGTTGTTGGAGAAAGAGACACAGCTGTAATGACAGAAAACATAGACAAATAAAAAATATTAGATAATATTATTTTATATCCAATATATAGAAATAACATGATTGTATTTTATTTATTTGATGAACTATATGAATTAAATATTTTTTTGTATTTTGCTTTAGCTTTGGCGATACTGTTGTATTAACATTCATTCCAATACAGCAAATTTCGTTTCGACCTGACTTATTTTCTCCGTGAGAGGGAAGAATTTAGAAAGTTGCTTGGCGCTGCGGAGAGCCCCAGCTACAGTAGTGCATAAAATAAATAGCCAGAGAGAACGATCACCAACTGTTCACAGCGTGCCGATCGTAATACCGACACAACCCATTGTAGGTACCGAAGAGGGAATGGGGCGATTGTTCCTTCTGGCTGGATGAAGCACACTTTTACGCATGATCCATAATGATGCAGAAATATAGAAATTAATGCCAGAATGCATCCTGTCAATATTTTAGTGACCCCCCAAAATTTTACAAATCATGGGAGCTCCTGTCTTATTCTCCCTGGCGCCCCTGCAGTTTGCACCCTTTCCTCACGTCTGAGTCATTCCAGCATACTGTAGCTGTTTCTTACGGAGCCCTCCTGGTGACATTCATGAATATATTAATTTGAGGCCTCAAATTAAAAATTCGTGGCCACGAATTATTAATTTGAGGCCTCAAATAAAAAATTCATGGCCACAAATTACTATTTTGAGGCCTCAAATTAATATATTTTTCATGAATGTCACCAGGGGGGCTCCATAGTTTCTGCTGGGGTTTCCCAAAGCAGTTTTTCAGGTGTGCTGTCCCAAGTACTTAGTGCAATCTCACACAGGATGGGCTGGAACATATGATTTTCACATACTCGGGACGCACTGAATGAAACAAACCAAGGTTTTTATGCAGTGGCTGCTTTCCCTCCAGACTTTCCATGGCGGAAACCATTAAAACATGCAAAACCCTCATTTAAATACTCCCGCCTCCATTGTTTGCTCCTGTTGTCAATAATTCTTAGTTAATCGCCCATAACAGGTACAATTACACTAGCACTGACACGTGCTCATGGTAATGAAGGAACATGTCACAGTGCAATAGTGTGGCTCACTGATGTGTTTTTAGACCACAGTGGATCTCTGTGGCACAAAGCAAGAAGATATATGAGATGCTGGCTGCTGGTTTTTTTCACGATCTGTTGTTAATATATAATTATTAGGTGGTGTTACTTCAGCTGGCAGCTACACTCAAATTGCACTTGTGGATGAATACCATGGGAATATTAGTTTGCTTTATACTTTGTCTTACTTCAGTGTGAGGAACAGGGGACCTGCAGGACTTGTCACATACTGTAGTTGAACACTTGCTCTTCTGTGTTTGATGTAAGGAAACTCACTTTCTTCCTCACTCATCGTGGTTTGGCACATTTCAAATGGCGTTGACTGGGGTTAGGATCCCCGTCATCAGGCAACAGACCAAAATAACTCTGCAGACACTTGGATAAACCTTTAACCAACTGGCAGATCATTGACAAACATGCTGCTTCTGATAAAAATCCACATGACCCCTTCTTGGATGAACATGCCATGGAGGACGTTTTAGGACAAAATAAATGGTGGCTGTTCTGGAAATGTCAGATTCTATCAGGCGTGGGTAGAGTAAACAAAAACGCTACTCAAGTAAAAATGTGTGTGTGCACACACTTTCAGTGTCCAAAACATAGGCCAGTGTTGTCAGTCAAAATAGCATCTTGACATCTTGATTCTCCCCCCTTCTACATCTAGAGCATTCTCCTTATGTTCATCAATGGCTTTAGGGAGTTTGAACCATCATCAGTTGTTGTCCTGGTCACCTTTTGCCTGATTTGCATTAGAATTATTTCCCTTAGTGATGCAACTAGGGTATCAAACGTGTGGGAGCCTTTCATGAGTGTGCAAGCCAGCACAGCAGGTCTATTCATCGACATGTGACTCCAGGGTAGCGACATGGCTCACAGCACGCTCTGTTTGGTTTTGGCAGCTTACTTTAATTCCTCTGTTTTTCCTGGCATTATTGTGTAATCGGGTTGTAATGTTTGTACCATGCTATTGAATAAAGGCAATTCCACAGATAAAGGTACATGAAGCCTTAAAAGTTGCCTGCCTAGTTGGGGATGAACTTGCTGTTGAAAAGAAAACAATACATCCATAAATAATAGAGTATCATACATAGTCTGCCTTAAAAGTAGAATCAACATCACAAAGAAACGAGCCCCATGTTCAAATTGCAGAACCTTCCTATCCTGTGTGCTGTAGGATATGTGACGATGGTGAATAATTTAAATATTCCGCACAGAACTGATGCCCTCTCTAAAGCAGCCTGGCCTCTCACTCCTAAACAAGCACTCCCCAAAACATCCTGTCTTCACTTTCTTCTCAGTCATAAATGGACCCCTGTCAGGACTCTAGAGAGGACACCAATAAACATTTAGTGACAACTGGCCAATTCAGGACTCTCACTAATACACCCTCAGGATGATATCTGGACTTCATCAATAACCCAGACAGGGAACAAGGAACAAATAAACCAAATTCAGAGTCAAATGCTCATTAATTGATGTTTAACTAATAACACCATCTGCTGTGCTGCTGTGGTTTGCTAGTGGGGTTGGGCCAATAGACGATGCCATCGTCCATCGGCGACATCATGGCGTTGAGCTGACATCGTGATTGTAAACTGTCACTGTAAACATGTAACTTGTTGCTACCCATCTCTGTACTTTATATAAACTCTTCAACAAAATGTGATTCTGAATAAATTTGAGTGGGAGATAAGCTCATGCTGAATAGTGTCTTAATGAAGGTTTAGGAGTTGAGTGAGGTGAATTAGTGCTTCAGTTTCAAACAGACCATTCCCTAGAGTTCGCTGTCAGGACCACCTTCAATTCCTTTTCCTTCAATTGACCCCTCACTAAGCCACGCCCCGAATACGCGGCTGGCCAATCACAGCGTAGAATAGGACTCTATCTAACTGAGGTCCGACACTTTAGCATAGCTGCGCTCCATTGTTTTTTTAGCTTTTTGCAATAAAGCTTTTTGCTGTATTTTTCCACGATATATTCAAACCCTTGTAATAGTAACAGTTGCTACCCAGACAGGTTGAAAGGAGAAGTACGATTTATTCTCTTTCCAAAACTTAAAGTAAATCCAGACAAATGTAGGTCAGGGATTGCTACTAATGTAATGTTAGTTAGTTAACTTTAGCTAACTTACTACTGAATGTAACATTATAAAGCCCTACTGTTCTGTTTTTTAGATGCAATTAAACTAGCTGAGGGTTAACTCCCATACGCTTTAGTTCTTTCCTCTCCGAGATGATTATTCACTAAAAGGGTGTAGATGGTTTTTACTCAATAAATGAGTCAAAGTAGCTCCACTTTTGGCAATCAAACATTAATGTTTGACGTGGTATTTTAAAAATGGTTAAAAGATGATGCTTTTTAGCAATGTGTAAGTCACTCAGTTGCCTGTTTTGGTCCTGGCTGAATTATCTCAACAACTTTTGGATTTATTGCCATGACATTGATGGTGTCCAGAGAATGAATCCTAATCCTCTGACAGTATAAGACACAAACAATGCACAAAACACAAGCTGTTTACAAACAATGATTCAATAGAATGACCATAAAACGCAAAGAAAAGCACCAGATCATTCATTACTACGCAACTCTTCCCTCTTTAAAAACTGTCCCGGGCATGGTCTGTTTGAGTTCTGTGGGAGCTCCACGTGTTGATGCACCTTGTGTCACTGACCCAGAAACCGTGAGAAGAACCACCAGGTCACTGAGCACCCTTAGGAGCCAAGTAATCAAAACAAAGCATGTTTACTTTTTAAGGATGTGACGGTAGTGAGATCTTATCGGCTTCCCATGCAAAATTTTAATTAGATGAAAATACATCATCTTAATAGGCTTGTTGCTGCTGCTTGTGGTCAGGAAGTTACACAATAACTTAAATGTGCCGAGATGGAATGCATGATAGTATTTTCAGCATAAAGTGATAAACAGTCTGAGCTAAAAGTATTTAAGTTTGCTTTTGCAGTCTTGCTCACCATTTTAACATTTTTGGTAAAGTTGATACATTGAACTTTGAAACATATTCAATACATTTTTCATTAATATTTAGATTTAACTTAACTCATGATGAGGACTGAGCCCTGGAAGAAATGCAGACTGACACAGTTTTCTTAATGTTTTCAAACCATGTTGCTATGGACTGCAAATGCTGTGACAGCTAAACTTCTACATGCGTGTAAAAATCCACTCCACAACATGAACTGAAGAGTTGTGGGCTGAAAGAGTTTACGTGTTTATTTATTATTATTCATTTACTGCTTTCAACAGTATCCGCTGTCACCCTCCTCTTGTCAAACCCCATTTGTCTCCTCTCTCTCTAATTATCTTTACGTTTAGGGTTTAGAGAATTCACTGTGTGTGATGAGGAATCTCTCCTACCAGCTGTACACAGAGCTCTCACCCTCAGTCCGACTCCGCCTGGAGGGCCCAACAAGAGCCTCAGCTTCCAGGGACAGTGAGGCCATCGGCTGCTTTACTCTGTATAGCAAAAAAGACACAGAGGTAAGGTTCAAAGCTGTTGCCAGTTATTAAATCATCTGCCCCGTTACTGTACATGTAATTCCATGACAGTCATACATCCATTAGCTGTACCTATCAATATTTTTTTCATATTGCAATGGGTCTAAATCACTATGTGCACTGCTTTTACTTGACTCTCAGTTTTACAGAACAGTTTAGCCTCTTTCAGTGTTACAACCCGTCGTGCAGAGGACGGAATAAAACCAGGCCGCAGACTGCTGGAATCCACATGTAATGCTACCTGCCCAGCACCAAAGAGCAGACAGATAAAGTTTGCGACTAGCTAGTGAACATAGTGGAGAATTTAGCAGCTAAAGAGCCAGATATTTTTCCCAGGAGGTGAAGGAGACAGTGACAGTGACTATTAGCATTACATTTGACTATTTACAGAATAGTGACTTAATATCACGTTTTAAAGTTGTGTTTACAGCTTATTCTATTTAGTGGAGTGGCCAAATTATCAATCAATACTGCTTTAAAGGTCTAATAAGATATTTTAATAATAATCGAAATATTAGATCTTAAATTTTGTCTATTAATGGCAACCATTGTGACTAGAAATTTTAAGAGAAATGATCAGGATGGTTATATTATTGATATCAAAGTCAAATCACATTATATACCAACCAAAAGAGTTGTTTTATATTTTATATGTCTGTAATCTTTTTTTATGTGTTTACATTACTAATCCTCTGAGGTGATCGTAAGTTTGACATAGATGCATGTCCATTTTTAGATCCGAAGTTTATATAACCAGAAACATGTTGGATATTATGGCAGCCTGCCATAGTCATCACATCCCTCTGAGTGCTTGTTCTATTCCTGCTGCTTGGCACAAGACTGTCTGCTAGTGTCTGCTAGTGATTATCTTTGCTGTATGTCACTATCACTGTGCTATGTGCTAACGTCCGTATTTACATGACCAGTCTTCAGGACCTACCTTTGTCCAATGATTTTCATCTCCTCATACAACTTGGGCAATGAGATCCACTCATGCATTTTAATGATGGCTTTACTTGTTGACAGTAGATACTCAAAACTGTAAGAGAAAATGCAGCTTATGCATCTTTATGACTGCTGTGATTTTGTTTTGGACAACATCAATATCATCCATCCAATTTTTGGTCCTGTTCTTACATGTCATGGTATGAAATCATTTTGACACTGGGGAGCTGCCTCTATTGTTTGCAGCCTGTGTGTTTCCAGGTTATATAGCCGCCTGTCTTGTATAAATGATATAGATCAGAGGTTTTCAAAGTGGGACGTGGGCCTCCTCAGGGGAGGCTGGGGTAATGAAACGCTTGAGTCATTTTTGTGATTTTAAAAACTTACCTTACTTATCAAGCCTCTAAAAGTCAAGCTTTAGGTCAAGATGTTGATATCAAGCAGGTCAGGCTTCTTTCAGGTATCTCGGTTATAGCCAGATAGTAAATGGCCCAGCAGATAGAAACCCTAGAAGTGGCCTCAGGTCCACAGGGAGGATCCGTTTCCAAAATGACACACACAACCAGCAGATCACATTACTCATTTCAATACACTATAGCAGTGGAGGCTAATGGAGTGAAACCATCAAGCCCACTGTATGTTGCTATTACCCTGAGGACAAAAGTTTAAGTTTAACTGTACAGTATATTACTTGTTTTTCCATGTAAAATAACCTTATCACACATTAGCCAGATTACATTCAGGGTGAAAAGGCAGGACAATAGAGGGTATGCGCATGATGTCACAGAACGCAGTTATGCTCACTGAGTGGCAGAAAGACAAGCGGCAGTGTTAGCTTGAATTAGCTAAAACACAACAACAACAACACAACTAAAATGGGAAAGAGCTGGATCACTGGTTCTTTGGTAAGCAGTAAGGATCACTGTGGAGTCCGACTGCCTTTAATTTGAGCAAATAATCACTTGTTTTACTCCCGGGGTGTTTCTCAAAACCAAGAATGCAAAGAACGGACTTGTGTTCTTGGGGAGAACATTCTTGCTAGTCGTTCTTGGA
>JAPMOB010243409.1:0-10929 GCA_029875015.1 Lepomis gibbosus | reverse complement strand
TCACGTTATCGTCATAAAAAAAAAGTGCGTCAACGAAATCATTTCGTTATCGTCATCACTGACGAAAACATCACTGCTTCCAACCTAAACGATAACATAGGTCGTTTTAACCAACCTCCAAATACGACTCATTTTATTAATTCATGATAATAGCGTATACAATAGTGCCAATAGTGCAATAGCGCTCCTACCGGTGGCGTTTGTCATGCCTCCTAAAACGGCAATCTGTTTCCTGACCAGACTTATGGAAATCATGCGCTCTACGTCACATGACATAAACACGTAGAGACCACAGCAACATAAAGGAACGTACAACGGCTAATGGCCGATCTGCTAGCAGCTATGGTTCACTGGTCGACATGCATACAATCACTGACTTAGATTTAGGCACACACTTCCGTGAAAGTTAGGGTAAAGAGCTACAAGGAGCTGTCAACTCCTTTAGACTAATATACTTAGCTAGCTAGCTAGCTAACAATAACCACCATAACAAAGCTGACATAGCTAATGCTACTTAACTTTATTCAAAAAAGCAAATCATCTCATGAGTCGTAATGTTGTGTGGCTAAAACGACCTATGGTCGTTTTTCTGTTGAGTACAGGCTCCCTAAACAGGGCTCAAGACTGTGACCATGTGACTGTGTGTTGTTCCACACTATTATTGACTCCAAAAGGATTCTTTGGTTTGTTTTGTCTTTGTTTACAGAAAGAAGCTTTTTTCCTTTTTTCCTATTTTTGTCAGATGTGGAAAGTATTTAGTGACTGAAAAAGGCAGGATTTGTTCTGCCAGAAATGTTTGAAGATAAACATCCTGCTCCTTTGATGTGATGGCATGGCACTTGTTTTGCTCTTAGAAAGGAAAATTTTCACAGGTTGTTTCATCTTGTTTTGGGCCCCTAATGGCTTCTTATCACCTATTGAACAGTCATAATCCCACATGTCTAATCAAGAAATTCCTTTTGTGTGAATTTCCATAATACTGTGACACTATTCTTTAAATTTTTAAAACAACACATCTGCTACAGATTGTTCAGTCTACCTCCATCCATCTGTCCAGCCTTTACCTAAACTGCTTGTTCTGTTCAGGGTCGCGAAGGGCTGGAGCCTGTCCCAGCACATTGGACAGGTTGCCAGTGTCACAGCAACAAATGGTCAAAATATGTATGCAGAGATATCATGTCAGTAATGTCTCCAGACAGAAGCAAGTTTAAAGCAAAACAAATGTATTGTTCTAGAGCCTACCTACACTCACAAGCTGTTCCTCACATCTCTTTCTTCACACATGCACATGCACACACACACACACACACACACACACACACACACACACACACACAGACGTAGAGGTTTATTCAGAGCCAGCATGACAGCTTGGTCCTGTGATGCAGAAAGTGATAAGCTCATCTCCAAGTCTCTGTGGTACTGGGAAAAAAGACAAAAAGAGAAAGAGAGAGCTATTGAAAGAAGGAAATGAGACCAGTGGAGCCAGCAAAAATGAGGTAGAGGGGGGAAAGATGGGAAAGAAAGAGACAAAATGAGAAAATGGCAATGAGAGCGCATCACATTTGGGCTTGCAGACCTGAGCCCAAACGAGAGGACAATGTAGATGAGTAAATGATCCTCATTTGGACTCCAGCATGTAATCACAGAGTAGCCATTTGCTGAGAAATACAATTCCAAGTCTGCCATTTAGAATAAGAAAACAGAAACATTTGCGCATAATGAAAGACCCGTAATCCAGTACCTAACTGTCGATGTGTCAGCAGAAATATATGTATGATCGTAAATAATCTTTAGCTAATGCTTCAAACATTTTCTACCCCTCCTCGGTTTACACCCCACAGCTCTGCTCCACCAACCAATTTCCCAGATCATCGATTGGTGGTCAATTCCAGCCAGGGAGGGAGAGGCAACTCTTCTTCCCTATGGATTTTCACGTCACAACGATGACTGACTGCAAATAACCACTCGCCAATCATGTCCCACTTTCCGAGTGACCTTTCCCAAACACTCACACTTAGCGCTCTAATGCAATAATGTGTTTTATGGAAGGTACACAGACAGGCTTCATTGGCAATACATTTGAACGGTGTTTTTGGGTGAAAAGTGTAAATTGTGATGGTGAACTTGTTTGGTTAACACTGCATTTAACTATCAGTCATCAGCACAGCACATGAAAGATGGCTGTGTGTGTGAGTTCATTTGTGTATGTGTGTGATGCATTTGGACTGTAGTGCATTTTCAGTAGCACAGCTTTCCTCCTTTTACCATTCATATTTTGCTTCAGAAACTACACCTGGGGCCAGGATGTAATGCAATGAGGCGACTAGCATGACAACACCATTTCCTACACATAAACCTACATTTCTAAAAGAAGATTGATCAAATACACAGAACATGCATAAACACAGATTTCTACAGCTAGCTGTAGACAAATAATAGTAAATAAAAATTGTTCTCAGGTTCTCACACAACTTAGTTTTTTTATGCAGTCTACTAGGGCTGTGCGATATAAATATCTATCATTTGACGATAGAAAAACGTCTATCGCTGACAATTATTCCACTGTAATATTTTCGTGAGCGAACGGCTAGTTTGCACCATCGTGAAGTTAGTTTTAGGTTGGAATTCGACATCTATTGAATGTCCTACGTAAAACTAATATTCAACTTGAAAGCGTGCCGGTGCTGCAGGGAAGACATTTGCATTAAAAATAATGGATGAGTCAATGTTAAATGACTTGCCCACGGACATTCAGCATACTTTACTGTTCGCCAAGACATGCTGTTGTTGTGATGTTAGCTATAGCATGAGAGTCGTAAGTGTCACTGTCTGGAGCTGCTGTGGGACCATCTCGTCCTCTCATGTCAGCTTTGAAGCAGCAAGTTTGCTAATCCACAACCTATTCATAGTATTTGTCATGGTGCTGGATTTCTCCAGAATCACATACCCACCTTTACAATGCAGCGAAATATCCCGAGTCACAGTTGGAAATGCCATATTTCATTAAATTTACATATAAATGTTCTATATTGTGATGTTTTGTTATTGAAATATGAAATAACCAATATCGGGATATGAATTTTTTCGCACAACCCTACAGTCTACAGAGCGATTTGTAAAATGTCTATTAAATGAAAATGTATTAAATGGATTAAAATAAATTAATCATATGCAAGTTATCAAAAGCCATAGCCATGCATAATGGTCAAGCATAATGACAACTGCTCTGGAATTGTTAGAGAACCTGCTCAAATTGGGGAAATTGCAGTCACTTCAGTCGTTTAGGTAAAATTGCACTCTGTCTTTTCATTGACAGCTCAAACATGTGGTGGAGCGGGCAGAAGTACTGATAAGATAGATTTAAAATGATGACATTTTGCTGCAAAATCTATTAATTTTAATGGGATCAGTGCGATCAGAGGCGAAATTGAACCACGCATTTAACTTTGGTAAACTTTGACATAATACCAAGCCATCTTGACAGTACCTCCTGTCTCGCAGTAAAAACTATTTCACAAAACAGCAATGTTTTGCAGGCATGACAAGAGTCAAGGAGTGGATGGTAAAATAGGCATTTCAAGTAAACTGTATGTAATTATAAAAGTTATTTATTTAACAACAAAGATAAGCTAACCATCAGCTTCTAGAGAGTCACTAAGCATAACCCATTCACTGACATGTTACAGTCCTGGAATGGTGTGTGTCTCGTCATGTTCCCTGTTCTACTTTGTTGGGCTTTGGGCTTCTGTAAATAACTTCAGAGTACGGTCTAGACCTGCTCTATGGGTGTGCGGCGTCCATGACACGGGCTTCGTCCTGCCTGGGGACCTCCGTCCCAAATGCAAGGCGTGCCTCGAACCGTAGTACGCCAGCCGAACCTTCACCCTTGGCTCACGCTGCCCATTCTGCACCCTTCTCTCCCCTGAAGAGAGCCGTGCGGATAATTTTGCCATTTAGGACTAGAAGGTGTGGCAGTCCACCCACTCTCTGGACGAAGCCCTCAACCTGCTGTTATGACTTCGCTTCTTCCCTTCACAGGTCTCCCAGTGGCTCCCCGCTTCTCCCGTTCGAACCTGCAGTGATGCCGGCCTCAACGTTGCTATGTTGCCACAGCGAGGCAAGCGATAGTTGAGTTAACAGGAAGCTAAAGTTAAGCTAATGGGAAGCTAACATGAAGCTGAAATGCGGTCTGCTCCTGGAACAGCCGGCCAGGGAGACCCCGTGTGCTTTACATTAGCTGCGGCTAATGACATTAAGCAACCAGATTGCTTTCTGCTGGCCGACCCTCGTCGGTCAGAGCAGACGACTGGTAAGCTATGGGTCAGGACTGTGTTGTAATCTTTTTGCTCCTTGTGTGGAAGTTGAACAAAGGCTGTCTGTGCCTATCTCAGTCGAATCAGCCAAACACACCTTCCCCACACTGTGTGAGCCAGCTGCCTTTAATCAGGTGGCTAATCTGTAGCTTGAGCTCAAGCAACAAGCAGTATACTCTCTGTTTACAGTCAGAGGTCCCCTCACACACCCCTCCTCACAGAAACTGTGGACATTACGCTTCGCAGTGTGTGATGCTGCATTACGCATGTTCTCCAAGCATTGCCCGGCTGCGAGCTCGTCCATAATCACGGCATCACTGACACGGTCCTTCTGTGTGTCCAGGGGTGCCCCTTTTGTTCACAGTGTGTCATATGAGCCAACAAAGCGGACATTATGCTTTGTGCAGTCAGGACACATGCGCAACTCTGTCTGTGGTGTAATCTTATTGCCGCTCCACACATTACGCATGACCCCACCGGCAGAGTCCGGGCTTGTGCGTGTTCATGGCATCACCGACGCAGAGGAGGGCCTCTTCCATCTAGAGGTGTGTGACAGCATTCTGTGCTGTACATGTGTGATGTAGGGCATCGTGTGTCCCGAACACTTTCTGCACGGCAGGCGACATTGACGCTGGGGAGAAAGGTGTTTCTTGTAAACTGCATGGCCTATTGTTGCACTTTACAGAATCCGTTTTTGAAATTATAACCACTGTTTTTCACTTCCCTGCACTATGAGAGCCAGCTGTGTGTTAGGCGAACAGTCGGGTGGCTGGTCTGAGCCCAAATGTATGACAACACTTTCTTCACCTGCCCTCTTCTCTTGCTCACTGCCTGGCAACACTGTCTGCCATTGCCTCCCTCCCTTCACCAGGTGAGCGGCACGGTGATGAGCTCATGGGTGTGGCAGCCCCACACTGTACAGACCCCCCGGCGACAATGTCTGCCCCTGCCTTGGGCCAAGGTTGCCTTGCTCGTGGTTCTGATGTCAGCGATCTGGCTGCGCTCTCTCTCTCTATGACGGTGGGCAACATCTAGCGGTCTTTTGGTCTTCCCTGTGTCTTGCGTTTCTCGCTGACTCACTCACTACTGAGTGTTCTGTTCACCTTATTGTCCTCTGTGAGCGTGCAGTGCGTCCTCTCCCATCTGGACGGTGGATTATATATACACATATATATTTACACACACACACACACACATATATGGTGCGGACGTAGTAGAGGCCCAAGCTGTGGGTGGGCGTAAACAAGCTATTCTCTGTAGGGGTAAATCCAGTAGCGACAGCCATAGAGGGTCCGTGTATTCTCGTAGAATCTGGAGTTACAGTATGTAACTACGATTTTGTATTAGTTTGTCTGCCCTTTGTGCCATTGTCTTGTTTTACTTCCAGTTTTATTTTCTTTAATGGCACTGATTGTCTTATGTTCATCACTTGCAACTCTTGTCCTCTGTGTTTCACTCAGTGCAGTTTCATTGTTCACCATTGCCCAGGACTGTATTAGGCCCAGGACTAGTATTTCGTATCCCAGGATCAGAGCCGGCGTCAGACTGAGCTCAACAGGGGGGCATTTATTTTCAAAGGGTGGGCACTAGTGATGGGGAATTTATTCAGACATCCTATAGGCTAGTTATTATTGCTACTGCCGTTTCTGTAAGTGATTAGCCTGAAGTGATGCAAACCAGCTCCTCCTAAACAGACTTTTATAAACAAAGTTAATAGCCACATGTAGTTTAACTGCTATCTCACTGACAGGAGACACATCTTAATTCTAGTTTGCTCTACCATAAGCGTTTACAATACTAGGCCTACTACTATAAAAGCACTATGTACCATTGTCAAAACAATATCAAACACATACACAGAAATTATTCTACAATCTCCATTATCAAAAAGAAATAAAACAGCTGTTTCTCCATGGCGGGAGGGACATTTCATGACAATGGACAGCCAAAACTGAAAAAAATGAAGTAAATACTAATTGTTAGTCTCATCACAAAACAACACCAAAAAATAATACCTGTTACATAAATACACTAACAACCAGCCTACATGAAACTTTAAATTAAACTCACAGAAGAGTTGAAGACGCCGCTGAGCTGTTTCGAACTTCTTGAAAATGTAGAACTAGTCTAAATTTTTGCCGCCGTGACAGAAGAACCAAATACCAAGGCTAGCTGGAGTGCCGTCAACACAGTGGGACTAGCATTTTGTGATGTTTGGAGAATGACGTAAGTGTACGTGGGGCCATGAACCAGCAGGTGTTGTGACAAATTCTGCGCTGCAGAATTGCATGCACCTTGCGGGTGGTAACGGTAATTCGTGCAGAAAAAGAGGTTAGAAAAGAGGAAATCTCGCCAGGTAGCCTACAGCATATGTTCAGCTGAATTATGCATCCACTTCGTAATGCTCCTTTTCAGACACTTTGCTGTGGTCACTGATCAAACGCGGTTACCACCACATATTTTTGCTGAATCATAAGAATGCTACCTATACTAAGTGTGTGATGAATTATTAATGACTAAACGTTCATGAAATATATAGGCCTGCTGTGTTTCATTTATCACCATTGATGAACCCCACAAAGGTTATTAAAGCATCAGACACACCTTTCAGCCCACATACATCCCCTATCACCAGTTTTGCTCTTTCTGTTCTTCCATGCAGGCTCAACCTGTCACTTCATTCATTTTGTCTATTCCTTGCTTAGTTCACTCTTGTTTCTCAAATGATTCAATTCCCTCCCTATATGTCCTCACACAAACGTGTCTCACCACATTATCCTGCAGCACTGATTCCTGTGGACACTATATTCTTTTCATTTATTTTTTATTTAATCTTTATCACACATTGATAGAATTATATTTTCACTTAGTATTACAAATTCTACATTTAGTTTGACCATGAAAATCAGAATCAATCTAGAACACACAGCTTTACAGTCTGCATGACCAGGCGTAAAGAGCCATTTGCTCTTTAACCTGCGCAGTTGATTTAGGAGGGCTGGTCACACTCTGATTTCATTAAAAACACCTCACCTATTCCCTTGCTTCATTAATGAATGAGAGAGGTAGGTTAAAGATAGGACTATGCTAATAGGTTGCATGCGAGACTGGAAAAGATCGAAGTGGACACACTGGAGAGAGAGAGAGAAAGAGAGAGGGTATGAGGAAGGTGGGTAATCGAGGCAGGATTTAGATGTCATTAAGGTCAGTTTAGATGAGGTCTCACATTATCACTGTGTCACCTGGGTCATCAGTGCAGAGTGGTGAACGCCAGGGAGAAAGGAAGCATGTTTGTCTTTGAGTGTGACAAGCAGGTAGGCCAGCCAATGATTTCATTCTGTCCTAATAAAATACCACTACTTATTACAGTCCTGCAACAACCACAGATATTGGATTTTTTTACATTTTTGTTTCAGAGCATTGTATTTATTGGTTTCATTTGGGATACAAATATAACAAAATGCTTCAGAAATAAATTGCCTACCCAGTTAACGGGCAAACATAACCAATACAGATGCTTCCATAAAGGACATGAGAGGTGACTGAAAGGTTTAATGAATATTAAAATGTGAATACTACAGTTGTGAAGTGGTAATGTGATCATATAGGTTTATGTTACCTGTTACACCATCAGTTGTAATTATTTCAGTCATTTCCGAGAGCTCAAGTTATATCTGTAATTTTCACGTGGTGGAAGCTCTAGTACAATACCCATGAGCCCAACACTGCTATGAAGAATAAGGCAGTCAGAGGCATGAATAAAAAGAGGATCAAATTCAAAATACTGTGCTTCATCGTCGAATTTGTGAGCAAAACCCAACACTGTAGTAGCTGAATTAATCCAAATCTGATCCGTAATCTGAAAGAGAACTGACTTAAGTTGCAGAGTGTATTGTCAGTTTTCTCAAGGCCATAACATTTAACCTCCACCTGCCAATTGCGGTACAAGAGCATTGTCAGCTCTGTGATCAAATGTTTCTTGCTGAGATGCAGATTGGGGGAGAATTAATCCTCACAGTTGTTCATCTTTTGTACTGATGTTTTAACCTGGAGAGCTAAACAAGTCCTCCAACTATGAGTTAAGTAAAATTGTCTATGAAAATTAACAGAACTCCTGACACCAGGGGCACCTAAATTGGTTACTTCAACTTTACAACTACATGAGACTTAACACTGTGCTCTCCACCACCACCACCACCCAACACCAAACAATGAAATATCTTTTGAAAGATCGGTGTTCAACTCTCTGGTAGTTTCAGAGACTTGTAGAATCTATGCCAGGGAGCACTGAAGCTGTCTGGCACCTGGTGGCTCAACACTTTACTGAGACACTTTCCTTTAATTTACCACACATCTCCTGTCTTAATCAACTGCATTACCCAATACCTGTTGCAGATTCAAACAGCCTTTCCTGAGAAAAGGCATCAGTATTGCATAATGGGGTGGTGATAGTGCAGTGGCTAGGACTTTGGAATGAGAGACCCTGTTTTGATTCTCACTGTGACACATCCACAAATGTGTCCCTGAGCAAGACAGCCCGCAGTTGCTCCAGAGGCATATATAGACGTATAGATTTATAGCAATTGTAAGTCGCTTTGGATAAAAGCGTCAGCTAAATTAATAAATGTACATTTTTGGATGAATTGCTTTAAGTGGAGCAATTTGCACCAACCTTAGGGATGCAAAAGAGTGATCGGAAAGGTTTGTAAACATTCATCAGACATTCACTTAGGCTTTTAAAGAAATTGCGTCACTGTGGTTTGGCAGTGATAAGGAAACGGTGAAATCTGCAGAGTTAATGTGAAGATGTTTGATATTCAAAACGTAGGATACATAACATTTTTTTACGCATACCATTGTACCCATTGTAAACTGGCTTAGTATTTTACTCAAACGGAAGCAAAGGAATAATAAAAGTCAGATTACAAAGGGACAAAAAAATTTCAGACAAAAGAATGCTAATGAAATCGTAAAAAAAAAAACTTGTTTTGGCTTTAAATCATATTTTCTATAGACCTCTAGGGCACATGTCCTTGTATGGCCAGGTTTTTTAAGACAACATCCACCTTTTCCAGTTCTACCCTCCAGCTTATGTGAGTTGACGCCTCAGTAACAATTCTGATTAGTAATTACTGTAAATGTTCTCAGAAATACTGCCTCAGCCTTACAAAAACATTAGCTATAATGTACAAACTTCTGCCAAATGTAATTTTTTATAGGTTACCCGTGCTGCACAATGATTACTAGCTTTTTAAGATTATGAGTCTTATAAAAAGTTGATTGGCAGTTCTGTATGCACGTTTCTATTGCTACTTACTGCATCAAAAGCAGCTACAACACAACCTGTACATTCATACACCATTTATATTCTTGCAACAAAGACTAGATAAAAAGGATGCTACTTAGTGGCAACCCAAACATCATGCTCGGATCCTGCTGTGCATTCACTCTCACCTCTTGCCACTGTGTACCATGGACTTCCATTATTGAGCTGTAGCCACATAGTGTAATCAGATATTATTTCTGATTTATGTTAGATTCATGAGTAATTTTCAAAAGGTTACTGGCAATGTATAAAATGTATAAAGACAGAGTTGGTGAGATTTGACAAATGTTGAATTTCAGAGGGCAGTTCTGGTATCTCTGAAAATGTTTAGAATTAGCTATACAGCCACTGTCATAGAAACATCTCTACTTCTCGTGGCTTGCAAAAACCGCAGAGTGGGGCATGCATTAAAAATGCATCAGATGGATTCACAAGCAGAGGTCTAAGGTCTTCCATTCCATTCTGCTCTCATTACTGTATCCGTTTACAGAGCATTGAAATCATTATGAAAAAAGCTGCTCATATTCATATAACCATTTGCAACTTTAAAAGGAGATTGTTATTTGAGTATCTGTGTTTTACTGCATGAGTCGTCCCTTGTTGCTCTAGGCGTGGTGTGAGATGGTGTATTTATTTGTTTTACTGTTTCACCTTTTAACCTTTATGTGACAAATCAAAGTAACAAGAGAAGGAAAGATTAGATGAGAGCGATGGCAAGAAAGCTCTTATCAAGGTTAATGCATTTTATAAGTGACATCTGCAAAGCTATTGATCAGAGCATTGAGCAGGCAAAAACAAAAAAAAAGAGGGTATAATTCCTGGAGTAAAACTGAAGCAGTTAATAGGCTAACCAATTAGTCTTCAACAGAAAATTCATTTGCAACTATTTTGATAATCAAATGAGTATTCTGTACTGTAAGGGGTGGTTGAGCGGTATGAGAGTCAATGTCAGTGGTAGTCCCGTGCCTTGTTGATAAGGCCAGCTGCAGATGGAAAGAAAATTTTTTTGCGGCATGAGGTTTTGGTCAGGGACGTCTTTAGGACTGAAAGTGGGGGGGCTTCGCCACCAGGGTATGCATAGCTTGTGCTTGCAAAATCTTTGCACATAAATACAAAAAGGCCATGTCGGACAATAAAGTATAAGTCTGGCACTGGTTCCACCACCAGGCAGCAGGGTCATTGGCCATAAAGGTTGGTGGCAGCACAGCATTCCTGTTTTGGCTTTTTGTGTATGAAAAGTGCTGTTTAAATGCAATGCATTATTAAAGTGTTATGATAATAATTTAC
>JAPMOB010243408.1:0-10337 GCA_029875015.1 Lepomis gibbosus | reverse complement strand
ATCATCATCATATATCCTATCAACTGCTGTAAAACTGTGATCTAACGTGAGGGAGGCCTATGCTGTCCCCCTCGGCAACACCTGGTCAACAATATTAACCATAATGTAAAAAGATCATTATTGATTAGTAATAATGATTGTACATGCATTACTGAGGTTTTGGTTTCAGGTAAATAAAACGATATTGTATTTGAATTGTCTTTTTCTTTTTTGATTGAGTCTTACACGATCGGTGTGTGTTCCATAGTTTTACACAAGTAAGATGTGTAAATGTATTCTTTTCTAAAGTGAAGTTGAAATTACACAAAAGTCCACTGGGTGGCAGCATTTAGCTAAAGATGCCAGCACGTCTACATGCTCTGTTATACCTGCTTGATAGGTACAGCTTTAAATGTAACCCAGGAGGGAAGGATAATATGCTGACCTTATCTTTATTAAGAATTGTCACTAAAATAAATATTAGTGGAAATATTGGGAACAGTGGTACCTTACTGTTCAAACATTTGGAAGGATATATTAAAATTGTAGACTTTAATGTGCAGCTGTAATACATAAGATTTGTAGACAAACCATGTAAGATAAGACAAACCAGCCATCATGCAACTACAGTAAAATAAAGAAAATAGCCAAATGTGCCAGAGTTTTCCAGAACTATGCCAGCTGGGAGAATATATGCCTATGTTGTGCAGAATACTATTTCTAAAGGTATGAACATTAGTTTGATCTGTTGAACATTTGAACATTACAAAGCCAGAAAATGGATCTGGACTAATGCTGATGTGGTGGTGGTGGTGGTGGGGTGACTGCATCTCTGCTCTGTCTCTTTAACCAGCAGGCTCGCGGTAACACTGGTCCCTCCCATTCTTGCAGCTCTTCAGTGTTGCTGGCCTGAGATGGGAGCGCAGACAGCGGCATCATCACGGCCGAAGAAACGGGATAAACCTGGGAAAACATAAAAAGAGGGGAAAAAACACCACGTACGTGCCGTGGGAAAAATGGGACAACGAAACAATCTATTTACTTATTCCGGATCCTACCAATTTGGTCGCGTCCTCTGAGAAAACTCAGATGTTGTCGTCGCTTGTCTTTTGCGCTTTTTATCCATTCTCCTTGAGCGCCACTGATACAAAGACGCTCGGTCCGGAGCAGCACCTGGGATTACTGCCATATGAATGGGCTAGAGTAAGCGGACCTGCCGTCGCTGATAAACCCGGACTGGCATTCAGAGACAGTGAGTAAGTCTTGCGGGATTAAAAGCACTTTTTTTCTTTTTACGTCCGTGGGAGCCAGATCCCTCGTGTCACCCCGCGAAGACAGATGCTGTCATTTTGTCGCGGCTGAGATAAAAAAAATCTTCCGAAAGTGGCCTTTTCTGGAATAATGCATGAGAAAGACAAGCTCTACTTAAGCATTTTAATCGTTTTAGTGCCCCTCACATTCCCAGCTATTCCTCTGACTGAACAGCTGGTTTCTCTGGTTCAGAATGGGATGTATTGTTGCATCTGCGCACCCCACGGCAAGTGTCAGCTATTAGACTGTGTTTCTGAACGGTTTGCCTAAAGGGCTGTTATAAACACTGTGCTGCTTTCTTACTGTAGGTGGCCATTGTTGTCGATAAGGATTCTGAGGCAAACTGGACTAAAAAAGGACAAGCGGCGCACCCTTGGCATCATTCACCTGGTGTGTTTGAACCAGGGTCTGTCAAAGAAATAAATTAGGCATATTATGGTGGAGCCGGTGGGTTTCATCGAAGCGTGGAAGGCGCAATTCCCAGAGTCGGAGCCCCCCAAGATGGAGCTGCGGTCTGTCGGTGGTATCGAGCAGGAGCTGGAGAAGTGCAAAGCGTCCATCAGGCGCCTGGAGCAGGAGGTGAACAAGGAGCGCTTCCGCATGATCTACCTGCAGACCCTCCTGGCCAAGGAGAGAAAGAGTTATGACAAGCAGCGCTGGGGCTTCAGGAAGACACCACTGAATGAGGGGGTGGACTCACCCACACAGGGTGCAGAGTCCCAGCAGCCGCACATGCAGGAGACTGGTGGAGTTGGAGTAGTTGTAGGAGGAGGCTATGGTGGCTGTAGTGGTGGCGCTGGTGAAAGGAGTCGTTACCAGCCTCTTGGAGATGGAGCTGGCAGGTCCAAACCCAGACCTCCACCAGCCAGGAAGTCGGCCTCCCATGGAGATGGCCTGGAGTCAGCCTTTGAGGTACCCCAGCAGGCTGAGTCAACGTCCTGTGACAACCTAGACGGCCTCTCACCGTCCAAGCAGAGAGGCGGCATATCTGTCTCCCCCCGCAGGCCCAACCTTCCGCCCCCAGACAAGGAACTGCCTTCTGACCCCAAGGACAAGCTGGGGATGGGACTTGGTGTGGCAGCTCTAAGGTCCAACTTTGAGAGGATCAAACGGGCCAACTCTCACTCGGCGGGTGATGTAGCGAAGGGCCAGGAGAAGCAGCTGCCGCCGCCACCTCCACCCTTCTACTCCAACATGGAATTCCACCACGAGCGAGGTCTGGTCAGGGTCAACGACCGTGACGTCTCTGACAAGATCAGCACCCTGGGCAGCCAGGCCATGCAGATGGAGCGAAAGAGATCCCTTCACTCTCTTCCAGGTAACCTGGCAACGGTGGCAGGGGAGCTCCGCGCCAGGCCCGTGTACAGAGGCCGGTCCACTGAGAGCACCTGCGGCTATGATGCAGAATATGAAGACGGGGAACCCAACCAGCGACATTCAGGGAGGGCCAATGGTGGCAAACCTCCACCTCCTCCTTGGCAGCCCTCTGAGTTCCAGGCCTACTCCAGTGTCTATGTCGGTGGGGTGATGATGGGTGAAGGTGGCGGTGGAGACGGGAGAGGTGGTGGTGGAGGTGGTAGTGGAGTCACAATGAGAGACCTTGGGGGAGGTGATGACCACCTCTTGACCTGGCCACGCCGTTCCTACTCCCCAGGGAGCTTTGAGGATGTCGGTGGAGGCGGCGGCTACACGCCTGACTGCAGCTCCAATGAAAACCTGACCTCCAGCGAGGAGGACTTCTCCTCAGGCCAGTCCAGCCACGTCTCACCAAGTCCCACCACGGCTTTCCGTCGACCCTTTAGAGAGAAGAGCCGCTCGCCATCCCAAAACTCCCAGAACTCCCAGCACTCCTTTGACAGCAGCAGCCCTCCGACACCGCAGTCTCAGAAGCGTCACCACCGGCAGCAGGGAGGCCACGTGGTCATGTCTGAGGCCACTATTGTGAGCGTTCGCAAAACTGGTCAGATCTGGCCACCTGCTGCCCACCACGACCTCGTGTCCCATGGTAGAACATCCCACGACAACAGTTTCCATGCAGACCACCTAGGTGAGTGGTCTCTTATCTTTGTTGTGGTTGAGAGTAGGTGGGCTCAATTGCAAAGGAGCTCACACAATAGCCAGGTATACCTGGTTGTGTGTGGAAGAAGGAAAAAGATGAATGAAAGCCTGATTAAATGTCATTTAGTCGTGCTGGAATTGTGTTTGCATCTGTTATTTTGCATTTTTAGCCTCTCCTCCACATAACATGTCTTTCCTCTTAAAACCACAAAGTAGCCAAATATTTATATGAATTAATTGTATGAATGTAGTTGTTTGTGCGCACCAGTGTCCTTTAGCTGGCCTTGTGTGGGAAACTGATGAAGGAGCCACCTCTTCTTATTCCTGGAATGTCAGTCGGGTGGGTGAACAATAAATGCGGTCAGTCTGGGTTGAAAGTGCAGGTCTAGCTTTCCTCAGACAACTCCTGCGGCTCTGAGTATGGAATTCCAGTAACAGGTGTCTGTCTGCCTGCCTGTCTCTCATTCTGCCTGAAACATGACAGAGAAGAAGACAGTTCTCCAGACCTTAAGCTGAAACTCACCTCACCAGCTTTTAGCACAGGCTAGGACAAAAGAAATCCACTCTAATCTCTCCAAACAATTATCTGCAGTATCCCTAACCACTAAATTGCAGCCTGTAATACAACAACACCTGTAATACAACAGCAGCTAGCAGATAGAGGTACAGCTTGGAGATAAAGGCATGGGCACTGGATAACTTGGCTGCCAGACTCGAGCCCAATAACATTGAAGTGTGTTGGTCAAAGAATCACATTAGGAGGGCTTTAATTTGATGTAAATCCTCCTCAAAATTTCCATTTTAGAAGCTGTGCCAGCTCAGAAGAAGCAAAACCAAAACACAACTTGGGTAGATCAAATATTTGACACAATTATTTTAGGTATTGAGTCTTGTTTATCAAGGTGTGGTTAGCTGCAGTTGTGCACATTTTGCGGGTTGTCCCTCTCTGGTTTTCTCCTGTAGAAGTGAGTAGTGGTGTGTGTGTGTGTGTGTGTGTGTGTGTGTGCGCGCACGCGTTTATATATAACAGATTTGGGACTGGTGCCCAGCTGGACCAGACAGGCAGCAGGGTGCAGGCATCACACGCCTCCTTCAGTGCCAGGATGAACTGGAAAGAGAGGAAGAGGTAGTCATAGTGAAAGACAGAGAAATGGAGTGTTAGATTTGGTAATGAGAACCCTGAAAGAGAGTGTGTAAGCAGGCCTGCTGTACCCATGCAATAACGTTATAGCTAATTGAAGTAATGGTAAGGCTTAATATCATTAATGCTTTGCTCTTGTAATATGTGATTCACTGAAGACATTACTGCATTACTGTCTGAAACCCAATACTGCTCCTTGCCTAAATACCCTGAACAGAGGACAGGTCTCTGTGCATCTATAATTCATTTATTTGAATAGAACCACTGACACACGGGGCCCTGGCGGAATGAACTAAAATGTTTTTCCAGATAGGATGCGGTCATCAAAGTAAAGGATCACATTCCTGTCCGTAAAAACCCCCATCTCAGACGCATTTGCAGTGAAAGTGAAAGACATCTTCCCTTTGTAAATTACCATTCCCTCCCTGATGACAAATAATAAGGCAAATGCCATCAACAATGAGGTACAATGCTAACGTTCTTAGCCCTAATGGCAATTAAGATTGTGCATAGTTAGCAGCAAAACCCAGATAGCGAGTCCCCAGCAAATGGCTAGCTAATTCCCCCAGCTGCTATGTTTAGGATTATCGCTGTACTGTCTGCTCTCTTTGTTTTAACATCTTTTCCACAACAGTGAGCCCTGTGGGGAGTTAGGCGAGCCGGAAGAGCAGGGATGGGGATGGAGGAGGGAAGGGAGGAGGGGGGGGGGGGTCAGACACCGATGCATTTAGTGGGATAATCTGGAATTTGAGCATAAGTAAAACGTTGGTTAGACACCCTGCAGAGTGGTCTTGTTTTCTAGTTGGTGTTTAAGCCAACGGCAGACAGGCATGATTTTGACAGTGAAGGTGATGACGCTGAATACTGAATCATTTTCAGCCCGCGGTGGTGTTTAGTTTTAGCCAACCAGAACAGAGAGACAATAGTAAGGGAAGAAGAGTGCAGGGTGTGTATTTGGTGGGCGGCTGATGATGATGATAATAATGAAGAGTGGGAAGTGTGTTCTGAGGAAGACTGAGGGAAGCAGAGTGCAAGGCAGAGCTGTTGTTTCTCGCTTCATTGGTCAGGGATGCGGGGGCTGCAGAGAGGCACAGATGGGAAGAACTCTCCCGTTGCGTAACAGATACACACAGACTCGGGTGCGTGCACACACAAAGACACACACGCTTGATGTATACCTTGAGGCTGCTTTGCCTTCAGCAAAATGTGTGCGCGTGTGTGTTGCTGTGTTGTAGCTTGAGATGACGGTCAGACTGGGTTGTAGAGGAAGGATGTTTCCTGCCAGTGGTTGTCCCGAGCCTGGCGATGCCAGTGTCTCTCTGTGGAGGAGTCACACCATCTGCCAAAGCTGTTCTGATCTATAGTGATTGGCTCTCTTCTTTTCCCTTCTCTTCTCTGCACGCTAACTGCAGTAGTAATTGCTTCATGGTGTGTTTTGTTTATTTAATGTTGCGGGGCTTTTCAGGATGAAAAGTCTACATGCTGAGCAGAGATCAGCAGGTCTTTCTGAATACGACAGAAAAAGTATGATAAAATGAGTGTGAGATTAAAATAAAGATCTCTCCCTCGAGTGTCATTCAGTGGGAAAGCGGAGATGCCTGGCAAGTGACAGCTAAGCTCATGGGGGGGAAAAAGCAAAACATGTTTTCTAGGCCTAACCATCAGCTGCCAAAGTTTCATTTTTGAACTGAACCAAACAAACATGAGTGACGTTATGTCAAGCATTTGATCACTCCTGCCACGTTAGGAAGACGGACGAGTCTCTTTCAGATCACCGTGACTCAGTTTTTCATCTCTTCCTGCAAGCAAACCTCTACAAGAGTGAAGACAATTCTACTTAAATGCAGAAGATGAAAACTGATTTTAAAATGGTCCGACGTTCATAGTTGGGTTTGAAAGAAGCAGAGAATGTGCAGTAAAATTAAAACAACAGAACACTGTTTCCCCCATCTATAGGGAGAGGTGTGAGAAATAGGTGAATTAAGACCAGGACCAAACCCCACATATTGCCTGCTGAAAGTTTTAGTGAGGTCAGCTCATTGAAGAAAGGGAGCTTTCACTAAGGAAATGGTGCCATGTTTTCCCATGCGCTGTCTCCATTGATTCATTTGAAGTGAAATCTGCTTCTAAAACCAGGGAATACCTGTGGGTTTGTGTCTCTGAGGGCGTGGATGCCGAAGCAGGACAGACCTGAGAAAGCTTCAATGGTGGTATTGTCCACAACCTCCACCTCCCTCAGCCGGGTCCTGTCAGCGGCTATATTTTTAGGCACCACCTCTTGCACTGTTTCTTCAACCTCTCTGGTCTCAGGGTTATTTATCACATCTCATTTTAAAGATGAAATCCTGAATATTTTTTGTCTGTTGTTTTTTTTATACAAGAATCACTAAGCGTGGAGTTGTGTGTGTATGTACCAGGTCAAAAACACCTGGGAGTCAAGGTTAAAACTAAGCTGTATTTGGTGGATTTTTTTTACAAAGTGCTGGACAAGAAATAAAACATAAAAACACATAAAACACATAGAACAACATAAGACCACACAGTTTTCATGCTGGGTTAAAAGAAAGGGATGAGATATTGGCTCTGATAGTGGCAACCTTGCTTAAAAAAAGTTAAGAAAATTTTCACAGACTCCAGATGAATGTACACAATGTACCTTTAAATTACAAAACATTTAGCTAATAACATTGTGCTAAATGACACATTTCTTATTTAGTCTGTTTCAACCTGTATGTCTTTTGACCTGCAAATCATCTGATCAAACCTTACTGGGGTGTGTGTGTGTGTCTGTGTGTGTCTGTGTGTGTGTCCTTGAGGGACCTTTGCAGATTAAAATGGATGATTTGTTGCACAATGTCAAACATACTAAAGCGTATGTCTTAGGTCAAGGAAATCAGAATTAAGAGTTGCATTTGTGTGTATGTTTGTCTGTCTCAGGGCATTTTCTGAGCAAACATAAATCCTGTGTGTGTGTGCAGTTGTTGCACCTTGTGACTGTGTATGTGTGCAGGGACGGGATGAAAAGAAATGATGGGTAGAGACAGCTCACAGGGACACAGAGAGATCTTGTCAGAGGTACCTCCGGCCAACCCCACGTGCTTTACAGTAGTGTTGCGTGGCACAATGACCCCCTTTTCACACTGTGGGTTGGGGGTTGGGGGGTGCATGTGTCTGTAGCTCTGAAAAGGGACTGTTCCGTCTGTGTTGTTGTACGTGAGCTTGGCAGTGAAAGCCCCTGTTTCCCCAGCTGACACACAGGAGCTGCAGGTTCACAGTCTGGTCCTGAGTGGTAGAAAGGAGAGGAGAAAGAAGCATGGGAGGTTAAGAAGGGGGGGTAGGGGGGTGTTGCCTTTCTTGCCAGCTGGGTGCTCAGCTCAGCCTTTCATTGGGCTACTTCAACCTGCTCGGACCAATTATGCAGGCACAAAACGGCCCCTTTGTTCTCTTTGCTGGGATCAGTTATGGAGGAAGGAAACTTCCTTTCTGAGAAAAAAGTGAAAAACCCATTTACTCGTTCAAGATTTGAGGTAGTTTAACTGTAACAGCAACAGAATTAGCCAAGCGCTTGAATTACTAACAGCCTTTCAATCGCCACTTGTTCATTTACAAAACAATTCTGTCACCACATAAATTAAAATTACTCAGCTACATGGTCGTGTACCAATATTTTTTGGCAAAAAATCACAGCTGAATGATTCAAATGTAAACACTCGTAAATGTAATGTGGATAGATGAAGTGTTTGCTGCTTGTTAGTGTGTGTTTCAGAGCAATAATCCTGTCTGGAGAAGTCCAGCATGGCACCGAGGCTGGCGTGGCGTTGCTCAGCTGGCAGTGTGCAGGAGGGTGGAGTCGCTCCAGCAGCTACCCAGGGAGAGTCAAACTGCCTGACTTGGTTTGTGGTGCTGGAGCTGACGCTCTCCACCGTGTGTGTGTGTGTGTGTGTGTGTGTGTGTGTGTGTGTGTGTGGAGAGAGAAATGGATTTAAGGATGTGGTGTGCATGTCCACTAGTTTGAGGCCTGGGGAGAGCTTTCGGACATTCAAGCTAATCCCTTTGGATGAAGGGAAGCAGATTGGATGATCATAATTGGACACTGCAGAAAAATAAAAACAAACATAAACACAAACTCACAGTCCTCCAAAGGTAATTACTCTTCCCTGCTTCTGTTTATTTCTTCTCATTTTTGTATGTGCTTGTATGCCAAGCATCCAGCCACAATATTTCCTCTGGTGACCAACAGCTCTTGTTAAAAAATTTGGAAAACCCCTCACATAAATCCTGGTGACTTGTTTCTCCCCATGTGTAACCGTTTGCCCTTTTGAACAGCCGCCATCTTGGCTCTCTGTAACATGGCCCTGGGTTGTGGCCGTCAAAGCGCAGCAAAACTGTGCTAGTTAGCGTCCACCGCTAACTGCTCACCACAGGCCTTTGGCCTTGTAGTGTAAGTGCGTGTGTGTTCTCTGGTTTTCTACGTATCCTAGCTTAGCTGCACAGATCGTTTATCACAGCCAGCTCTGTAAGGTACCTGGTAAAAGTTGTTTGGGGGGGCAGGGGGTGCCTGGTGTATGGTCTGTGGTTGAGGCCACAAGGCAACATGGCGTCCATTAAGATAAATATCAGAATGACCCAAAACGGCCCTTAGAGAGTATTTGTCCAGATTTACTGGTCTAGACATTAAAGGAGCATTCCACCTATTTTACATGTCAAAGTCATTTGACAAGTCACAGGGAGTACAACACAGCCTGTGAAACAGATCTATCATGTCTTCTGTGGCTCTGAAGGGTCTCTGTCTCCACTTGTAGACTACAGAATTCTAACAGAAAGCTGGTGTTACAAACCACTCAGTCATGGCATCATGGGAAGTGTAGGATCCAATTCAGATCCAGTTTTTGGCTTATTGACCAATATATGTAAGTGACTAAAGTTCAGGATATCTCTGCCTCTCTTTTTACTTAATCTGTAATGTTGCGAGTCCCCCAACTTTATTGCAATACTAAATTGCTGGAATGCTCTTTTTAACACGGAAATAAAAGTATGAAACATTATAAACCATAAAACACAGCACATATTGCTACACATTGCAAATCTTAGGTGTACAAAATGAAAGCCTAGTGGTCCACACATGTACAATTGAAAGCCTGGATTAAGAGGGCACCAGAAACCTGTCTAGTCATGCAAACAAGTAAGCCTTAATCTCTACTTTTTAGTCTGGGAATTAGAAACTGGCTAACAATCAGATTACCATTTCTCCTCATACAACACAGCGGCACTCATTACAGCACTAATGCATGATGTCCTATATATTACAGTTGGGATTATCATCACTCACAAACCATCACTGGCGTGGATGCTTAGCAGTTTGGACCAAAATATTAGCTGCCTGACACAAACAGTGGGTGCAATAAAAGGGATAAAGGACAGTAAACAATGACTAAATGGTAATGTTTCCTCACTGAATAATGATAATGTGTGGTTGGTGGTTTGTGTTTAGACATTTTGGCTGATTACTCCTGCATTACAGTGTGCAGATATTTCAGGCTTTTAGCAAATGGAGCTTTTCTTTAATCCAATGAGGCATTCTCGCTCTTATTCCCCACCTCATTTCTTTCTTATAGTTTTTCTCTTTCACTTCGTTAATCGTCTTCTCTCCGACCTGTTCCCATTTCCCTTTCTTTCTTTCTCTGTCCATTCATGCTCCATTCAAACACCTGCTTCTGGTTTCTTTTTGCTTGGGGCCAATTAGAAGCGCATCACCTTTCCGTCTTTGTTTCCGCGGGGCTTCCACCAAGCAAAGGGGAAAAGCAGTGAGAGATCAAAGTCATACCCCCCCCCCAGAGCAAGCAGGCTC